>JAUIMM010003785.1:0-30131 GCA_031769625.1 Taudactylus pleione
AATATGGTGTATAGTGGTATATAGTATAGAATGTGGTGTGGAGCTGTATAGTGGTTCATAGTATAGAAAATGGTGTATTGTGGAACATAGTATAGAAAATGGGGTAGAGCTGTATAGTGGTATATAGTATAGAATATGGTGTATAGAGGTACATAGTATAGAAAATGGTGTATAGAGTTACATAGTATAGATTATATTGTATAATGATACATAGTCTAGAATGTGGTGTATAGTGGTACATAGAATATGGTGTGTAGTGGTACATATTATTGAATGTGGTGTAGTGCTGTATAGTGGTATATAGTATAGAATATGGTGTATAGAGGTACATAGTATAGAATATGGTGTATAGTGGTACATAGTCTAGAATGTGGTGTATAGTGGTACATAGTATAGAATATGGTGTATAGTGGTATATAGTATAGAATGTGGTGTAGAGCTGTATAGTGGTTCATAGTTTAGAAAATGGTGTATAGTGGTTCATAGTATAGAATATGGGGTAGAGCTGTATAGTGGTATATAGTATAGAATATGGTGTATAGTGGTATATAGTATAGAATATGGTGTATAGAGGTACATAGTATAGAATATGGTGTATAGAGTTATATAGAATAGAATATGGTGTATAATGGTACATAGTTTAGAATGTGTTGGTAAGTGGTACATAGAATATGGAGGATATCGGTACATAGTATAGAATGTGGTGTAGGGCTGTACAGTGGTACATACTATAGAATAAATTGGATAGTGGTACATAGTATAGAATGTGGTTTAGAGCTGTAAAATGGTACATAGTATAGAATGTTGAAGAAAGCTGTATAGTGGTACATAGTATAGAATATGGTGTATAGTGGTATATAGTATAGAATATGGTATAGAGCTCTATTGTGGTATACAGTATAGAATATGTTGTAGAGCTATATAGTGGTACTTAGTATAGAATATGGTGTATAGTGGTACATAGTATAGAATGTGGTGTAGAGATGTATAGTGGTACATAGTATAGAATATGGTATATAGTGGTACATAGTGAAGAATGTATTGTAGAGCTGTATAGTGGTACATAGTATAGAATATATTGTATAGTGGTACATAGTATAAAATGTGGTGTAGAGCTGTATAATGGTACAAATTATAGTATGTGGTATAGAGCTGTGTAGTGGTACATAGTATAGAATATGCTGTTAAGTGGTATACAGTATAGAATATGGTAAAGAACTGTATAGTGGTATATAGTATAGAATATGGTGTATAGTGATACATAGTATAGAATATGGTGTAGAGCTGTATAGTGGTACATAGTGTAGAATATGGCGTAAAGTGGTATATAGTATAGAATATGTTGTATAGTGGCACATAATATAGAATATGGTGTATAGTGGTACATAGTATAGAATATGGTGTATAGTGGTACATAGTGTACATAGTACATAGTACATAGTGGTACCACTATATAACATATTCTAAACTATGTAACACTACATCACCAAATTGTATACTATGTTCCACTGTACATCATATTCTATACTATGTACCTCAATACACCATATTCTATACTATGTACCACTATACACCATATTCTATACTATGTACCTCTATACACCATATACTATACTATGTACCACTATACACCATAATCTATTCTTTGTACCATAATATAGCTCTACACCATATTCTATACTAATTACCACTATACACCATATTCTATACTATTTACCACTATACACCATATTCTATACTATGTACCACTATACACCATATTCTGTACTATGTACCACTTAACACCTCTACATCATATTCTATACTATGTACCACTATACAGCTCTATACCACATTCTTTACTATTTACCACTATACATCTCTACACCATATTCTATACTATATACTACTTTACACCACATTCTATACGTACCACTGTACACCATATTCTATACTATGTAACTCTATACACCACATTCTATACTATGTAACACTATACAGCTCTAGACCACATTCTATACTATGTACCACTATACACCTCATTCTATACTCTGTACCACTATACTGCTCTACACCTTATTCTATACTATGTACCACTATACAGTTCTACACCACATTCTATACTATGTACCACAATACACCATATTCTATACAATGTACCACTATACACCACATTCTATACTATATTCTACTATACAACTCTACACCATATTCTATTCTATGTACCACTGTACACCACATTCTATACTATGTACCACTATACAGCTCTACACCATATTATATACTATGTGACACTATACACCATATTCTATACTATGAACCACTATACAGCTCTTCACCATATTCTATACTATATACCACTATACACCATATTCTATACTATGTACCAATATACCCATCATTCTATACTATGTACCACTATACACCATATTCTATGCTATATACCACTATACACCTCTACACCATATTATATACTATGTACCACTTATACAGCTCTATACCACATTCTATACTATGTACCACTATACACCACATTCTATACTATGTACCACTATACAGTTCTACACAATTTTCTATACTATGTACCACTATTCACCACATTCTAGACTATGTGGCACTATACAACATATTCTATACTATGTACCTCTATACACCATACTATGTACCACTATACACCACATTCTATACTATGTGCCACTTTACAGCTCTACACCACATTCTATACTATGTACCACTATACACCATATTCTATACTATTTACCAATATACACCACATTCTATACTATGTACCATTATACAGCTTTACACCACATTCTATACTATATACCACTATACACCATATTCTATACTATGTGCCACTATTCACCTCTACACCACATTCTATACTATGTACCACTATACACCACATTCTATACTATGTACCACTATACAGCTCTACACCACATTCTATACTATGTACCACTATACAACACATTCTATTCTGTGTAGCACTATACACCATATTCTATACTATGTACCACTATACACGATATTCTATACTATGTACCTCTATACACCATATTCTATACTATGTACCACTATAAACCATATCCTATACTATGTACCACTATACATCACATTCTATACTATGTACCATTATACAGCTTTACACCACATTCTATACTAAGTACCACTATACAACACATTCTATACTATGTTCCACTATACAGCTCTTCACCACATTCTATGCTATGTACCTCTATACACCACATTCTATTCTATGTAGCACTATACACCATATTCTATACTATGTACCACTATACAACACATTCTATATTATGTAGCACTATACACTATATTCTATACTTTGTACCATTATACAGCTCTAAATTACATTCTATACTATGTACCACTGTACACCACATTCTATACTATGTACCATTATACAGCACTACACCACATTCTATACTATGTACCACTATACACCATATTCTATACTATGTACCACTATACAGCTCTACACCACATTCTATACTATGTACCACTATACACCATATTCTATGTACCACTATACACCACATTATAGACTATGTACAACTATATACCATATTCTATACTATGTACCACTATACACCATAATTTATAATATGTACCACTATACACCACATTCTATACTATGTAGCACTACATACCATATTCTATACAATGTATCACTATACACCATATTCTCTACTATGTACCTCTATACACCATATTCTATACTGTGTACCACTATACACCATATTCTATACTATGTACCACAATACACCATATTCTATACTATTTACCACTATATACCATATTCTATACAATATACCGCTATACATCATATTTCATACTATGTACCACTATACAACTATTCTATACTATGTAGCACAATACACCATATTCTATACTATGTAACTCTATACACCATATTCTATACTATGTACCATAATACACCATATTCAATACTATGTACCACTATACACCGTATACCATACTATGTACAATTATACACCATATTCTATACTGTGAACCTCTATACACCATATTCTATACTTTGTACCACAATACAGCTCTACATCATATTCTATACTATGTCCCACTATACAGCACTACACCATATTCTATACTATGTACCACTATACAGCTCTACAATATATTCTATACTGTATACCACAATACACCATATTCTATACTATGTACCACTATACAGCTCTACACCACAATCTATACTATGTACCACTATACAGCTCTACACCACATTCTATACTATGTACCACTATACAGCTCTACACCACAATCTATACTATGTACAACTATACAGCTCTACACCACATTCTATACTATGTACCACTATTCACCATATTCTATACTCTGTACCACTATACACCACATTCTATACTATGTGCCACTATACACCATATTCTATACTATGTACCACAATACAGCTCTACACCATATTCTATTCTATGTACCACTTTACAGCACTACACCATATTCTATACTTTGTAATACTATACAGCTCTACACCATATTATATACTATGTACTACTCTACACCATATTCTATACTATGTACCACTATACACCACATTCTATACTATGTAACATTATACAGCTTTACTCCACATTCTATACTATATACTACTATACACCATATTCTATACTATGTACCACTATTCACCTCTACACCACATTCTATACTATGTACCACTATAGACCACATTCTATACTATGTACCACTATACAGCTCTACACCACATTCTATACTATCTACCACTATACACCATATTCTGTACTATGTGCCTCTATACACCATATTGTATAATATGTACCTCTATACACCATATTCTATACTATGTAGCACTATACACCATATCCTATACTATATACCACTATACACCACATTCTAGACTATGTACCATTATACAGCTTTACACCACATTCTATACTAAGTACCACTATACAACACATTCTATACTATGTACCACTATACAGCTCTACACCACATTCTATGCTATGTACCTCTATACACCACATTCTATACTATGTACCACTATCCACCATATTCTATACTTTGTACCACTATACACCATATTCTATACAATGTACCACAATACACCATATTCTCTACTGTGTACCACTATACACCGTATTCCATACTATGTACCACTATACACCACATTCTATACTATGTACCACTGTACACCACATTCTATACTATGTACCATTATACAGCTCTACACCACATTCTATACTATGTACCACTATACACCATATTCTATACTATGTACCACTATACAGCTCTACACCACATTCTATACTATGTACCACTATCCACCATATTCTATACTTTGTACCACTATACACCATATTCTATACAATGTACCACAATACACCATATTCTCTACTGTGTACCACTATACACCGTATTCCATACTATGTACCACTATACACCTTATTCTATACTATGTACCTCTATACACCATAATTTATAATATGTACCACTATACACCACATTCTATACTATGTAGCACTACACACCATATTCTATACTATGTACCACTATACAGCATATTCTATACTATGTACCTCTATACACCATATTCTATACTGTGTGCCACTATTCACCATATTCTATACTATGTACCACAATACACCATATTCTATACTATTTACCACTATATACCATATTCTATACAATATACTGCTATACATCATATTTCATACTATGTACCACTATACACTGTATTCCATACTATGTACCACTATACACCATATTCTATTCTATGTACCTCTATACACCATAATCTATACTATGTACCACAATACAGCTCTACACCATATTCTATACTATGTCCCTCTATACAGCACTACACCATATTCTATACTATGTACCACAATACAGCTCTACACCATATTCTATACTATGTCCCACTATACAGCACTACACCATATTCTATACTATGTACCACTATACAGCTCTACACCATATTCTATACTGTATACCACAATACACCATATTCTATACTATGTACCACTATACAGCTCTACACCACAATCTATACTATGTACCACAATACAGCTCTACACCACATTCTATACTATGTACCACTATTCACCATATTCTATACTATGTACCACTATACACCACATTCTATACTATGTACCATTATACAGCTTTACACCACATTCTATACTATGTACCACTATACACCACATACTATACTATGTGCCACTATACACCATATTCTATACTATGTACCACAATACAGCTCTACACCATATTCTATACTATGTACCACTTTACAGCACTACACCATATTCTATACTTTGTACTACTATACACCATTTTCTAAACTATGTACCACTATACAGCTCTTTACCACTATCTATACTATGTACCACTATACAGCACTACACCACATTCTATACTATGTACCACTCTACACCATATTCTATACTATGTACCACTATACACCACATTCTATACTATGTACCATTATACAGCTTTACTCCACATTCTATACTATATACCACTATACACCATATTCTATACTATGTACCACTATTCACCTCTACACCACATTCTATACTATGTACCACTATACACCACATTCTATACTATGTACCAATATACAGCTCTACACAACATTCTATTCTTTGTACCACTATACACCATATTCTGAACTATGTACCTCTATAAACCATATTGTATACTATGTACCTCTATACACCATATTCTATACTATGTACCACTATACACCATATCCTATACTATGTACCACTATACACCACATTCTATACTATGTACCATTATACAGCTTTACACCACATTCTATACTAAGTACCACTGTACAACACATTCTATACTATGTACCACTATACAGCTCTACACCACATTCTATGCTATTTACCTCTATAAACCACATTCTATACTATGTAGCACTATACACCATATTCTATACTATGTACCACTATACACCATATTCTATACTATTTACCACAATACACCATATATTATACTATTTACCACTATATACCATATTCTATACAATATACCGCTATACACCATATTTTATACTATGTACCACTATACAGCAATTCTATACTATGTAGCACTATACACCATATTCTATACTATGTAACTCTTTACACCATATTCTATACTATGTACACTAATACACCATATTGTATACTATGTATCACTATACACCGTTTTCCATACTATGTACCATTATACACCATATTCTATACTATGTTCCTCTATACACCATATTCTATACTATGTACCACAATACAGCTCTACACCATATTCTATACTATGTACCACTATACAGCACTACACCATATTCTATACTATGTACCACTATACAGCTCTACACCATATTCTATACTGTATAACACAATACACCATATTCTATACTATATACCACTATACAGCTCTACACCACAATCTATACTATGTACCACTATACAGCTCTACACCAAATTCTATACTATGTACCACTATACACCATATTCTATACTATGTACCACAATACAGATCTACACCATATTCTATACTTTGTACCACTATACAGCACTACACAATATTCTATACTATGTACCACTATACAGCTCTACACCTTATTCTATACTATATACCACTATACAGCTCTACACCACAATCTATACTATGTACCACTATACAGCTCTACACCACATTCTATACTATATACCACTATACACCATATTCTATACTATGTACCACAATGCAGATCTACACCATATTCTATACTTTGTACCACTATACAGCACTACACAATATTCTATACTATGTACCACTATACAGTTCTACACCTTATTCTATACTATGTACCACTATACACCATTTTTTATACTATGTACCACTATACAGCTCTATACCACAATCTATACTATGTACCACTATACAGCACTACACCACATTCTATACTATGTACCACTATACACCATATTCTATACTATGTACCACTATACACCACATTCTATACTATGTACCATTATACAGCTTTACACCACATTCTATACCATATACCACTATACACCATATTCAATACTATGTACCACTATTCACCTCTACACCACATTCTATACTTTTTAAAACTATACACCACATTCTATACTATGTACCACTATACAGCTCTACACCACATTCTATACTATGTACCGCTATACACCATATTATGTACTATGTACCTCTATACACCATATTGTATACTATTTACCACTATACAGCTCTACACCATATTCTATACTATTTAACACAATAGAGCTCTATACCATATTCTATACTATATACCACTATACACCATATTCTATACTATGTACCACTATACAGCTTTATACCACATTCTATTCTATGTACCATTATACAGCTCTAAACCACATTCTATACTGTGTACCACTATACACCATATTCTATACTATGTACCACTATACAGCTCTACACCACATTCTATACTATGTACCACTATACAACATTTTCTATACTATGTACCACTATACAGCTCTACAACCACTTTCTATACTATGTACCACTACACATCATATTCTATCTTCCACTATACACCACATTCTAGACTATGTACCATTATACACCATATTCTATACTATGTACCTCTATACACCATGTTCTATACTATATACCATATTATATACTATATACCACTATACACCATATTCTATACTATATACCACTATACAGCTCTACCCCATTTTCTATACTATGTACCACTATACACCATTTTCTATACTATGAACCACTATACAGCTCTACCCCATATTCTATACTATGTACCACTATACAGTTCTACACCATATTCTATACTATATACTACTATACACCATATTCTATACTAAGTACCACTATACACCACATTCTAGACTATGTACCACTATACACCATATTCTATACTATGTACCACTATACAGCTCTACACCACAATCTATACTATGTACCACAATACAGCTCTACACCACATTCTATACTATGTACCACTATTCACCATATTCTATACTATGTACCACTATACACCACATTCTATACTATGTACCATTATACAGCTTTACACCACATTCTATACTATGTACCTCTATACACCATAATTTATAATATGTACCACTATACACCACATTCTATACTATGTAGCACTACACACCATATTCTATACTATGTACCACTATACAGCATATTCTATACTATGTACCTCTATACACCATATTCTATACTGTGTGCCACTATTCACCATATTCTATACTATGTACCACAATACACCATATTCTATACTATTTACCACTATATACCATATTCTATACAATATACCGCTATACATCATATTTCATACTATGTACCACTATACACTGTATTCCATACTATGTACCACTATACACCATATTCTATTCTATGTACCTCTATACACCATAATCTATACTATGTACCACAATACAGCTCTACACCATATTCTATACTATGTCCCTCTATACAGCACTACACCATATTCTATACTATGTACCACAATACAGCTCTACACCATATTCTATACTATGTCCCACTATACAGCACTACACCATATTCTATACTATGTACCACTATACAGCTCTACACCATATTCTATACTGTATACCACAATACACCATATTCTATACTATGTACCACTATACAGCTCTACACCACAATCTATACTATGTACCACAATACAGCCTCTACACCACATTCTATACTATGTACCACTATTCACCATATTCTATACTATGTACCATTATACAGCTTTACTCCACATTCTATACTATATACCACTATACACCATATTCTATACTATGTACCACTATTCACCTCTACACCACATTCTATACTATGTACCACTATACACCACATTCTATACTATGTACCAATTTACAGCTCTACACAACATTCTATTCTTTGTACCACTATACACCATATTCTGTACTATGTACCTCTATAAACCATATTGTATACTATGTACCTCTATACACCATATTCTATACTATGTACCACTATACACCATATCCTATACTATGTACCACTATACACCACATTCTATACTATGTACCATTATACAGCTTTACACCACATTCTATACTAAGTACCACTGTACAACACATTCTATACTATGTACCACTATACAGCTCTACACCACATTCTATGCTATTTACCTCTATAAACCACATTCTATACTATGTAGCACAATACACCATATTCTATACTATGTAACACTATACACCATAGACTATACTATGTACCTCTATACACCATATTCTATACTGTGTACCACTATACACCATATTCTATACTATTTACCACAATACACCATATATTATACTATTTACCACTATATACATATTCTATACAATATACCGCTATACACCATATTTTATACTATGTACCACTATACAGCAATTCTATACTATGTAGCACTATACACCATATTCTATACTATGTAACTCTTTACACCATATTCTATACTATGTACACTAATACACCATATTGTATACTATGTATCACTATACACCGTTTTCCATACTATGTACCATTATACACCATATTCTATACTATGTTCCTCTATACACCATATTCTATACTATGTACCACAATACAGCTCTACACCATATTCTATACTATGTACCACTATACAGCACTACACCATATTCTATACTATGTACCACTATACAGCTCTACACCATATTCTATACTGTATAACACAATACACCATATTCTATACTATATACCACTATACAGCTCTACACCACAATCTATACTATGTACCACTATACAGCTCTACACCAAATTCTATACTATGTACCACTATACACCATATTCTATACTATGTACCACAATACAGATCTACACCATATTCTATACTTTGTACCACTATACAGCACTACACAATATTCTATACTATGTACCACTATACAGCTCTACACCAAATTCTATACTATATACCACTATACAGCTCTACACCACAATCTATACTATGTACCACTATACAGCTCTACACCACATTCTATACTATATACCACTATACACCATATTCTATACTATGTACCACAATGCAGATCTACACCATATTCTATACTTTGTACCACTATACAGCACTACACAATATTATATACTATGTACCACTATACAGCTCTACACCTTATTCTATACTATGTACCACTATACACCATTTTCTATACTATGTACCACTATACAGTTCTATACCACAATCTATACTATGTACCACTATACAGCACTACACCACATTCTATACTATGTACCACTATACACCATATTCTATACTATGTACCACTATACACCACATTCTATACTATGTACCATTATACAGCTTTACACCACATTCTATACCATATACCACTATACACCATATTCAATACTATGTACCACTATTCACCTCTACACCACATTCTATACTTTTAAACTATACACCACATTCTATACTATGTACCACTATACAGCTCTACACCACATTCTATACTATGTACCGCTATACACCATATTCTGTACTATGTACCTCTATACACCATATTGTATACTATTTACCACTATACAGCTGTACACCATATTCTATACTATTTAACACAATAGAGCTCTATACCATATTCTATACTATATACCACTATACACCATATTCTATACTATGTACCACTATACAGCTTTATACCACATTCTATTCTATGTACCATTATACAGCTCTAAACCACATTCTATACTGTGTACCACTATACACCATATTCTATACTATGTACCACTATACAGCTCTACACCACATTCTATACTATGTACCACTATACAACATTTTCTATACTATGTACCACTATACAGCTCTACACCACTTTCTATACTATGTACCACTACACACCATATTCTATGTTCCACTATACACCACATTCTAGACTATGTACCATTAAACACCATATTCTATACTATGTACCTCTATACACCATGTTCTATACTATATACCATATTATATACTATATACCACTATACACCATATTCTATACTATATACCACTATACAGCTCTACCCCATTTTCTATACTATGTACCACTATACACCATTTTCTATACTATGAACCACTATACAGCTCTACCCCATATTCTAAACTATGTACCACTATACAGTTCTACACCATATTCTATACTATATACTACTATACACCATATTCTATACTAAGTACCACTATACACCACATTCTAGACTATGTACCACTATACACCATATTCTATACTATGTACCACTATACAGCTCTACACCACAATCTATACTATGTACCACAATACAGCTCTACACCACATTCTATACTATGTACCACTATTCACCATATTCTATACTATGTACCACTATACACCACATTCTATACTATGTACCATTATACAGCTTTACACCACATTCTATACTATGTACCACTATACACCACATACTATACTATGTGCCACTATACACCATATTCTATACTATGTACCACAATACAGCTCTACACCATATTCTATACTATGAACCACTTTACAGCACTACACCATATTCTTTACTTTGTACCACTATACACCATTTTCTATACTATGTACCACTATACAGCTCTATACCACTATCTATACTATGTACCACTATACAGTACTACACCACATTCTATACTATGTACCACTCTACACCATATTCTATACTATGTACCACTATACACCACATTCTATACTATGTACCATTATACAGCTTTACTCCACATTCTATACTATATACCACTATACACCATATTCTATACTATGTACCACTATTCACCTCTACACCACATTCTATACTATGTACCACTATACACCACATTCAATACTATGTAGCAATATACAGCTCTACACCACATTCTATTCTTTGTACCACTATACACCATATTCTGTACTATGTACTTCTATACACCATATTGTATACTATGTACCTCTATACACCATATTCTATACTATGTACCACTATACACCATATCCTATTCTATGTACCACTATACACCACATTCTATACTATGTACCATTATACAGCTTTACACCACATTCTATACTAAGTACCACTGTACAACACATTCTATACTATGTACCACTATACAGCTCTACACCACATTCTATGCTATTTACCTCTATAAACCACATTCTATACTATGTAGCACTATACACCATATTCTATACTATGTACCACTATACACCATATACTATACTATGTACCTCTATACACCATATTCTATACTGTGTACCACTATACACCATATTCTATACTATGTACCACAATACACCATATATTATACTATTTACCACTATATACCATATTCTATACAATATACCGCTATACACCATATTTTATACTATGTACCACTATACAGCTATTCTATACTATGTAGCACTATACACCATATTCTATACTATGTAACTTTTTACACCATATTCTATACTATGTACACTAATACACCATATTCTATACTATGTATCACTATACACCGTTTTCCATACTATGTACCATTATATACCATATTCTATACTATGTTCCTCTATACACCTTATTCTATACTATGTACCACAATACAGCTCTACACCATATTCTATACTATGTACCACTATACAGCACTACACCATATTCTATACTATGTACCACTATACAGCTCTACACCATATTCTATACTGTATACCACAATACACCATATTCTATACTATGTACCACTATACAGCTCTACACCACAATCTATACTATGTACCACTATACAGCTCTACACCAAATTCTATACTATGTACCACTATACACCATATTCTATACTATGTTCCACTATACAGCTCTACACCACATTCTATACTATATACCACTATACACCATATTCTATACTATGTACCACAATACAGATCTACACCATATTCTATACTTTGTACCACTATACAGCACTACACAATATTCTATACTATGTACCACTATACAGCTCTACACCTTATTCTATACTATGTACCACTATACACCATTTTCTATACTATGTACCACTATACAGCTCTATACCACAATCTATACTATGTACCACTATACAGCACTACACCACATTCTATACTATGTACCACTATACACCATATTCTATACTATGTACCACTATACACCACATTCTATACTATGTACCATTATACAGCTTTACACCACATTCTATACCATATACCACTATACACCATATTCAATACTATGTACCACTATTCACCTCTACACCACATTCTATACTTTTTAAAACTATACACCACATTCTATACTATGTACCACTATACAGCTCTACACCACATTCTATACTATGTACCGCTATACACCATATTCTGTACTATGTACCTCTATACACCATATTGTATACTATGTACCACTATACAGCTCTACACCATATTCTATACTATTTAACACAATAGAGCTCTATACCATATTCTATACTATATACCACTATACACCATATTCTATACTATGTACCACTATACAGCTTTATACCACATTCTATACTATGTACCATTATACAGCTCTAAACCACATTCTATACTGTGTACCACTATACACCATATTCTATACTATGTACCACTATACAACTCTACACCACATTCTATACTATGTACCACTATAAAACATTTTCTATACTATGTACCACTATACAGCTCTACACCACTTTCTATACTATGTACCACTACACACCATATTCTATGTTCCACTATACACCACATTCTAGACTATGTACCATTATACACCATATTCTATACTATGTAACTCTATACACCATTTTCTATACTATGTACCTCTATACACCATGTTCTATACTATATACCATATTATATACTATATACCTCTATACACCATATTCTATACTATATACCACTATACAGCTCTACCCCATTTTCTATACTATGTACCACTATACACCATTTTCTATACTATGAACCACTATACAGCTCTACCCCATATTCTATACTATGTACCACTATACAGTTCTACACCATATTCTATACTATATACTACGATACACCATATTCTATACTAAGTACCACTATACACCACATTCTAGACTATGTACCACTATACACCATATTCTATACTATGTACCTCTATACACCATATTCTATACTATATACCTCTATACACCACATCCTATACTATGTACCATTATACAGCTCTACACCACATTCTTTACGATGTACCACTATACACCATATTCTATACTATGTACCACTATACAGCTCTACACCACATTCTATACTATGTACCATTATACACCATATTCTACACTATGTACCACTATACACCACATTCTATACTCTGTACCACTATACACCATATTCTATACTATGTTCCACTATACAGCTCTTCAGCAGATTCTATACTATGTTCCACTGTACACCATATTCTATACTATGTACCACTTAACAGCTCTACACCATATTCTGTACTATATACCACAATAGAGCTCTCTACCATATTCTATACTATATACCACTGTACACCATATTCTATACTATGTACCACTATACAGCTTTATACCACTTTCTATACTATGTACCATTATACAGCTCTAAACCACATTCTATACTATGTACCACTATACACCATATTCTATACTATCTACCACTATACACCATATTCTATACTATGTACCACTATACACCATATTCTATTCTATGTGCCTCTATACACTATATTCTATACTATGTACCACTATACACCACATTCTATACTATGTACCACTATACACCATATTCTATACTATGTACCTCTATACACCATTTTCTATACTATGTACCACTATACAGCTCTACACCACAATTGATATTATGTACCACTATACAGCTCTACACCACATTCTATACTATGTACCTCTATACACCATATTATATACTATGTACCACTATACACCACATTCTATACTATGTACCACTATACACCATATTCTATACTATGTGCCTCTATACACTATATTCTATACTATGTACCCCTATACACCACATTCTATACTATGTACCACTATACACCATATTCTATACTATGTACCTCTATACACCATTTTCTATACTATGTACCACTATACAGCTCTACACCACAATTGATATTATGTACCACTATACAGCTCTACACCAAATTCTATACTATGTACCACTATACACCATATTCTTTACTATGTACCACTATACACCATATTCTATACTATGTACCACTATACACCACATTCTATACTATGTACCATTATACAGCTTTACAGCACAATCTATAGTATGTACCACTATACAACATATTCTATACAATTTACCACTATACAGCTCTACACCACATTCTATACTATATACATCTATATACCATATTCTATACAATGTACCACTATACAGCTCTACACCAAATTCTATACTATGTACCACTATACACCACATTCTATACTATGTACCACTATACACCATTTTCTATACTTTGTAGCTCTATACACCATATTCTATACAATGTAACACAATACACCATATTCTCTACTATGTACCACTATACACCATATTCCATACTATGTACCACTATACACCATATTCTATACTTTGTACATCTATACACCATATTCTATACTATGTACATCTATACACCATATTCTATGCTATGTACCACTATACACCATATTCTATACTATGTACCACAATACAGCTCTACACCATATTCTGTACTATGTACCACTATACAACACTACACCATATTCTATACTATGTACCACTATACAGCTCTACACCATATTCTATACTATGTACTACTATACACCATATTCTCTACTATGTACCACTATAACTATACTATGAACAACTATACAGCTCTACACCACATTCTATACAATGTACCACAATACACAATATACTATGTACCACTATACACCATATTCTATACTATGTACCACTATACACCATATTCTATACTATGTACCACTATACACCATATTCTATACTATGTACCTCTATACACCATATTCTTTACTATGTACCACTATACACCATATTCTATACTATGGGCAAAAAGGATAATGTTGTTACATAGTGTGAACGTCATACACCTTGTGGCATATTCTATACTTTGTACCACTATACACCATATTCTATACTATGTACCACTATACAGCTCTACACCACATTCTATACTATATACCACTATACACCATATTCTATACTATTTAGCGCTATACACCATATTCTACACTCCGAACCACTATACAGCTCTACACCATATTCTATGCTATGTATCACTATACACAATACTCTATACTATGCACCACCATACAGCTCTATGCCAAATTCTATACTATGTACCTCTATATACCATATTCTATACTATGTACCACTATACACCATATTCTATAATATGTACCACAATACAGCTCTACACCATATTCTATACTATGTACCACTATACAGCACTACACCATATTCTATACTATGTACCACTATACAGCTCTACACCATATTCTATACTGTATACCACAATACACCATATTCTATACTATGTACCACTATACAGCTCTACACCACAATCTATACTATGTACCACTATACAGCTCTACACCAAATTCTATACTATGTACCACTATACACCATATTCTATACTATGTTCCACTATACAGCTCTACACCACATTCTATACTATATACCACTATACACCATATTCTATACTATGTACCACAATACAGATCTACACCATATTCTATACTTTGTACCACTATACAGCACTACACAATATTCTATACTATGTACCACTATACAGCTCTACACCTTATTCTATACTATGTACCACTATACACCATTTTCTATACTATGTACCACTATACAGCTCTATACCACAATCTATACTATGTACCACTATACAGCACTACACCACATTCTATACTATGTACCACTATACACCATATTCTATACTATGTACCACTATACACCACATTCTATACTATGTACCATTATACAGCTTTACACCACATTCTATACCATATACCACTATACACCATATTCAATACTATGTACCACTATTCACCTCTACACCACATTCTATACTTTTTAAAACTATACACCACATTCTATACTATGTACCACTATACAGCTCTACACCACATTCTATACTATGTACCGCTATACACCATATTCTGTACTATGTACCTCTATACACCATATTGTATACTATGTACCACTATACAGCTCTACACCATATTCTATACTATTTAACACAATAGAGCTCTATACCATATTCTATACTATATACCACTATACACCATATTCTATACTATGTACCACTATACAGCTTTATACCACATTCTATACTATGTACCATTATACAGCTCTAAACCACATTCTATACTGTGTACCACTATACACCATATTCTATACTATGTACCACTATACAACTCTACACCACATTCTATACTATGTACCACTATAAAACATTTTCTATACTATGTACCACTATACAGCTCTACACCACTTTCTATACTATGTACCACTACACACCATATTCTATGTTCCACTATACACCACATTCTAGACTATGTACCATTATACACCATATTCTATACTATGTAACTCTATACACCATTTTCTATACTATGTACCTCTATACACCATGTTCTATACTATATACCATATTATATACTATATACCTCTATACACCATATTCTATACTATATACCACTATACAGCTCTACCCCATTTTCTATACTATGTACCACTATACACCATTTTCTATACTATGAACCACTATACAGCTCTACCCCATATTCTATACTATGTACCACTATACAGTTCTACACCATATTCTATACTATATACTACGATACACCATATTCTATACTAAGTACCACTATACACCACATTCTAGACTATGTACCACTATACACCATATTCTATACTATGTACCTCTATACACCATATTCTATACTATATACCTCTATACACCACATCCTATACTATGTACCATTATACAGCTCTACACCACATTCTTTACGATGTACCACTATACACCATATTCTATACTATGTACCACTATACAGCTCTACACCACATTCTATACTATGTACCACTATACACCATATTCTACACTATGTACCACTATACACCACATTCTATACTCTGTACCACTATACACCATATTCTATACTATGTTCCACTATACAGCTCTTCAGCAGATTCTATACTATGTTCCACTGTACACCATATTCTATACTATGTACCACTTAACAGCTCTACACCATATTCTGTACTATATACCACAATAGAGCTCTCTACCATATTCTATACTATATACCACTGTACACCATATTCTATACTATGTACCACTATACAGCTTTATACCACTTTCTATACTATGTACCATTATACAGCTCTAAACCACATTCTATACTATGTACCACTATACACCATATTCTATACTATCTACCACTATACACCATATTCTATACTATGTACCACTATACACCATATTCTATTCTATGTGCCTCTATACACTATATTCTATACTATGTACCACTATACACCACATTCTATACTATGTACCACTATACACCATATTCTATACTATGTACCTCTATACACCATTTTCTATACTATGTACCACTATACAGCTCTACACCACAATTGATATTATGTACCACTATACAGCTCTACACCACATTCTATACTATGTACCTCTATACACCATATTATATACTATGTACCACTATACACCACATTCTATACTATGTACCACTATACACCATATTCTATACTATGTGCCTCTATACACTATATTCTATACTATGTACCCCTATACACCACATTCTATACTATGTACCACTATACACCATATTCTATACTATGTACCTCTATACACCATTTTCTATACTATGTACCACTATACAGCTCTACACCACAATTGATATTATGTACCACTATACAGCTCTACACCAAATTCTATACTATGTACCACTATACACCATATTCTTTACTATGTACCACTATACACCATATTCTATACTATGTACCACTATACACCACATTCTATACTATGTACCATTATACAGCTTTACAGCACAATCTATACTATGTACCACTATACAACATATTCTATACAATTTACCACTATACAGCTCTACACCACATTCTATACTATATACATCTATATACCATATTCTATACAATGTACCACTATACAGCTCTACACCAAATTCTATACTATGTACCACTATACACCACATTCTATACTATGTACCACTATACACCATTTTCTATACTTTGTAGCTCTATACACCATATTCTATACAATGTAACACAATACACCATATTCTCTACTATGTACCACTATACACCATATTCCATACTATGTACCACTATACACCATATTCTATACTTTGTACATCTATACACCATATTCTATACTATGTACATCTATACACCATATTCTATGCTATGTACCACTATACACCATATTCTATACTATGTACCACAATACAGCTCTACACCATATTCTGTACTATGTACCACTATACAACACTACACCATATTCTATACTATGTACCACTATACAGCTCTACACCATATTCTATACTATGTACTACTATACACCATATTCTCTACTATGTACCACTATAAACCATATTCTATACTATGTACCACTATACAGCTGTACACCACATTCTATACAATGTACCACTATACAGCTCTACACCAAATTCTATACTATGTACCACTATACACCACATTCTATACTATGTACCACAACACCACATTCTATACTATGTACCACTATGTACCACTATACACCACATTCTATACTATGTACCACTTTACACCATATTCTAAACTATGGGCAAAAAGGATAATGTTGTTACATAGTGTGAACGTCATACACCTTGTGGCATATTCTATACTTTGTACCACTATACACCATATTCTATACTATGTACCACTATACAGCTCTACACCACATTCTATACTATATACCACTATACACCATATTCTATACTATTTAGCGCTATACACCATATTCTACACTCCGAACCACTATACAGCTCTACACCATATTCTATGCTATGTATCACTATACACAATACTCTATACTATGCACCACCATACAGCTCTATGCCAAATTCTATACTATGTACCTCTATATACCATATTCTATACTATGTACCACTATACACCATATTCTATAATATGTACCACAATACAGCTCTA
The DNA here is from genome assembly GCA_031769625.1 of Taudactylus pleione. Lineage (NCBI taxonomy): Eukaryota > Metazoa > Chordata > Amphibia > Anura > Myobatrachidae > Taudactylus > Taudactylus pleione. The sequence goes on from JAUIMM010003785.1 coordinate 21,213, forward strand.
CACCATATTCTATACTATGTACCACTATACAACACTACACAATATTCTATACTATGTACCACTATACAGCTCTACACCATATTCTATACTATGTACCACTATACAGCTCTACACCGTATTTTATTCTATGTACTACTATACACCACATTCTATACTATGTACCACTATACAGCTGTACACCACATTCTATACAATGTACCACTATACAGCTCTACACCAAATTCTATACTATGTACCACTATACACCACATTCTATACTATGTACCACAACACCACATTCTATACTATGTACCACTATGTACCACTATACACCACATTCTATACTATGTACCACTTTACACCATATTCTAAACTATGGGCAAAAAGGATAATGTTGTTACATAGTGTGAACGTCATACACCTTGTGGCATATTCTATACTTTGTACCACTATACACCATATTCTATACTATGTACCACTATACAGCTCTACACCACATTCTATAATATATACCACTATACACCATATTCTATACTATTTAGCGCTATACACCATATTCTACACTCCGAACCACTATACAGCTCTACACCATATTCTATGCTATGTATCACTATACACAATACTCTATACTATGCACCACCATACAGCTCTATGCCAAATTCTATACTATGTACCTCTATATACCATATTCTATACTATGTACCACTATACACCATATTCTATAATATGTACCACAATACAGCTCTACACCATATTCTATACTATGTACCACTATACAACACTACACAATATTCTATACTATGTACCACTATACAGCTCTACACCATATTCTATACTATGTACCACTATACAGCTCTACACCGTATTTTATTCTATGTACTACTATACACCACATTCTATACTATGTACCACTATACAGATATACATCATATTCCACTATACACCACATTCTATACTATGTACCACTTCACCACATTCTATACTATGTACCACTATACACCATATTCTATACTATGTACCACTATACACCATATTTTATACTATGTACCTCTATACACCATATTCTATACTATGTACCACTATACACCATATTCTATACTATGTACCACAATACAGCTCTACGCCATATTCTATACTATGTACCACTATACAACACTACACCATATTCTATACTATGTACGACTATACAGCTCTACACCATATTCTATACTACGTACCACTATACACCATATTCTATACTATCTACCACTATACACCATATTCTATACTATGTACCACTAAACAGCTCTACAACACATTCTATACTATGTACCTCTATACACCATATTCTATACTATGTACCACTATACAGCTCTACACCACATTCTATACTATGTACCACTACACAGCTCTACACCATACACCACTATACACCACATTCTATCCTATGTACCATTATACAGCTCTACACCGTATTCTATACTATGTACTACTATACACCACATTCTATACTATGTAGCACTACACCACATTCTATACTATGTACCACAATGTACCACTATACACCACATTATATACTATGTACAACTGTACACCATATTCTAAACTATGTACCTCTATACACCATATTCTATATTATGTACCACTATACACCATATTCTATACTATGTACCACTATACAGCTCTACACCACATTCTATACTATATACCACTATACACCAAATTCTAAACTATGTAGCACTGTACACCATATTCTACACTCCACACCACTATACAGCTCTACACCATATTCTATGCTATGTATCACTATACACAATACTCTATACTATGCACCACTATACAGATCTACACCAAATCTATTCTATGTACCTCTATACACCATATTCTATACTATGTAGCACTTTACACCATAATCTATACTATGTACCACAATACAGCTCTACGCCATATTCTATACTATGTACCACTATACAACATTACACCATATTCTATACTATGTACCACTATACAGCTCTACACCATATTCTATACTATCTACCACTATACACCATATTCTATACTATGTACCACTATATAGCTCTACAACATATTCTATACTATGTACCTCTATACACCATATTCTATACTATGTACCACTATACAGCTCTACACCTCATTCTATACTATGTACCACTATACAGCTCTACACCATACACCACTATACACCACATTCTTTACTATGTACCACTACACCACATTCTAAACTACGTACCAGTATGTACCACTATACACCACATTCTATACTATGTACCACTATACCCCATATTCTATACTATGTACCTCTATACACCATATTCTATACTATGTACCACTATACACCATATTCTATACGATGTACCACTATACAGCTCTTCACCACATTCTATACTATGTAACACTATATACCATATTCTATACTATTTACCTCTATACACCATATTCTATACAATATACCACTATTAACCATATTCTATACAATGTACCACTATACACCATATTCTATACGATATACAACTATACAGCTCTACTCCATATTCTGTACTATGTATATACCACTATACACCATATTCTATACTATGAACCACTATGCAGCTCTACACCATATACTAAACTATTTAACACTATACACCATATTCTATACTATGTACCACTATAAACCTCTACACTATATTCTATGCTATGTACCACTATACAGCTCTATACCACATTCTATAGTATGTACAACTGTACAGGTCTACACCATATTCTATACTATATACTACTATAGACCACATTCTATACTAAGTACCTCTATACACCATATTCTATACTATGTTGCACTATACACCACATTCTATACTATGTACCACTATACAGCTCTACACCACATTCTTTACTCTGTACCACTATACACCATATTCTATACTATGTACCACTATTCAGCTCTACACCATATTCTATACTATGTACCACTATACATCATATTCTATGTACCACTATACACCATATTCAAGACGATGTACCTCTATACACCATATTCTATACTATGTACCTCTATACACCATATTATATACTATGTACCACTATACTCCACATTCTATACTATGTGCCACTATACACCACATTCTATACTATGTGCCTCTATACACTATATTCTATTCTATGTACCACTATACACCACATTCTATACTATGTACCAATATAGACCATATTCTATACTATGTACCTCTATACACCAGTTTCTATATTATGAACCACTATACAGCTCTACACCACAATTGATACTATGTACCACTATACAGCTCTAAACCATATTCTATACTATGTACCACTATACACCATATTCTATACTATGTACCACTATACACCACATTCTATACTATGTACCATTACACAGCTTTACACCACAATCTATACTATGTACCACTATACAACATATTCTATACTATTTAACACTATACAGCTCTACACCACATTCTATACTCTGTACCTCTATACACCATATTCTATAAAATGAACCACTATACAGCTCTACACCAAATTCTATACTATGTACCACTATACACCACATTCTATACTATGTACCACTATACACCATATTCTATATTTTGTACCTCTATACACCATATTCTATACAATGTACCACAATACACTATATTCTCTACTATGTACCACTATACACCATATTAAATACTATGTACCACTATACACCATATTCTATACTATGTACCTCTATACACCATATTCTATACTATGTACCACTATACACCATATTCTATTCTATGTACCACAATACAGCTCTACACCATATTCTATACTATGTACCACTATACAACACTACACCATATTCTATACTATGTACCACTATACAGCTCTACACTACATTCTATACTATATACCACTATACACCATATTCTAAACTATGTAGCACTGTACACCATATTCTACACTCCGCACCACTATACAGCTCTACACCATATTCTATGCTATGTATCACTATACACAATACTCTATACTATGCACCACTATACAGCTCTACACCAAATTCTATTCTATGTACCTCTATACACCATATTCTATACTATGTACCACTATACACCATATTCTATACTATGTACCACAATACAGCTCTACGCCATATTCTATACTATGTACCACTATACAACACTACACCATATTCTATACTATGTACCACTATACAGCTCTACACCATATTCTATACTATCTACCACTATACACCATATTCTATACTATGTAACACTATATAGCTCTACAACATATTCTATACTATGTACCTCTATACACCATATTCTATACTATGTACCACTATACAGCTCTACACCTCATTCTATACTATGTACCACTATACAGCTCTACACCATACACCACTATACACCACATTCTTTACTATGTACCACTACACCACATTCTAAACTACGTACCAGTATGTACCACTATACACCACATTCTATACTATGTACCACTATACCCCATATTCTATACTATGTACCTCTATACACCATATTCTATACTATGTACCACTATACACCATATTCTATACGATGTACCACTATACAGCTCTTCACCACATTCTATACTATGTAACACTATACACCATATTCTATACTATTTACCTCTATACACCATATTCTATACAATATACCACTATTAACCATATTCTATACAATGTACCACTATACACCATATTCTATACGATATACAACTATACAGCTCTACTCCATATTCTGTACTATGTATATACCACTATACACCATATTCTATACTATGAACCATTATGCAGCTCTACCCCATATACTAAACTAATTAACACTATACACCATATTCTATACTATGTACCACTATTCAGCTCTACACCACATTCTATACTATGTACCACTATGTACCACTATACACCACATTCTATACTATGTACCACTTTACACCATATTCTAAACTATGGGCAAAAAGGATAATGTTGTTACATAGTGTGAACGTCATACACCTTGTGGCATATTCTATACTATGTACCACTATACACCATATTCTATACTATGTACCACTATACAGCTCTACACCACATTCTATACTATATACCACTATACACCATATTCTATACTATGTAGCACTATACACCATATTCTACACTCCGCACCACTATACAGCTCTACACCATATTCTATGCTATGTATCACTATACACAATACTCTATACTATGCACCACTATACAGCTCTACACCAAATTCTATACTATGTACCTCTATATACCATATTCTATACTATGTACCACTATACACCATATTCTATAATATGTACCACAATACAGCTCTACACCATATTCTATACTATGTACCACTATACAACACTACACAATATTCTATACTATGTACCACTATACAGCTCTACACCATATTCTATACTATGTACCACTATACACCATATTCTATAATATGTACCACTATACAGCTCTACACCGTATTTTATTCTATGTACTACTATACACCACATTCTATACTATGTACCACTATACAGCTCTACATCATATTCCACTATACACCACATTCTATACTATGTACCACTACACCACATTCTATACTATGTACCACTATAAACCATATTCTATACTATGTACCTCTATACACCATATTCTATACAATGTACCACAATACACCATATTCTATACTATGTACCACTATACACCGTATTCCATACTATATACCACTATACACCATATTTTATACTATGTACCTCTATACACCATATTCTATACTATGTACCACTATACACCATATTCTATACTATGTACCACAATACAGCTCTACGCAATATTCTATACTATGTACCACTATACAACACTACACCATATTCTATACTATGTACGACTATACACCATATTCTATACTATGTACCACTAAACAGCTCTACAACACATTCTATACTATGTACCTCTATACACCATATTCTATACTATGTACCACTATACAGCTCTACACCACATTCTATACTATGTACCACTATACAGCTCTACACTATACACCACTATACACCACATTCTATACTATGTACCACTACACCACATTCTATACAATGTACCAGAATGTACCACTATACACCACATTCTATACTATGTACTACTATACCCCATATTCTATACTATGTACCTCTATACACCATATTCTATACTATGTACCACTATACACCATATTCTATACGATGTACCACTATACAGCTCTACACCACGTTCTACACTATATACCACTATACACCACATTCTAGCCTATGTACTACTATACACCATATTCTATACTATGTACTACTATACATCATATTCTATACTATATACCACTATACACCACATCCTATACTATGTACCATTATACAGCTCTTCACCACATTCTATACTATGTAACACTATACATCATATTCTATACTATTTACCTCTATACACCATATTCTATACTATATACCACTATTAACCATATTCTATACAATGTAGCACTATATACCATATTCTATAAGATATACAACTATACAGCTCTACTCCATATTCTGTACTATGTATATACCACTATACATCATATTCTATACTATGAACCACTATACAGCTCACCACCATATTCTATACTATTTACCACTATACACCATATTCTATACTATGTACCACTATAAACCTCTACACTATATTCTATGCTATTTACCACTATACAGCTCTTCACCACAATTGATATTATGTACCACTATACAGCTCTACACCACATCCTATACTATGTACCACTATACACCATATTCTATACTATGTACCACTATACACCATATTCTATACTATGTACCACTATACCCCATATTCTATACTATGTACCTCTATACACCATATTCTATACTATGTACCACTATACACCATATTCTATACGATGTACCACTATACAGCTCTTCACCACATTCTATACTATGTAACACTATACACCATATTCTATACTATTTACCTCTATACACCATATTCTATACAATATACCACTATTAACCATATTCTATACAATGTACCACTATACACCATATTCTATACGATATACAACTATACAGCTCTACTCCATATTCTGTACTATGTATATACCACTATACACCATATTCTATACTATGAACCATTATGCAGCTCTACCCCATATACTAAACTAATTAACACTATACACCATATTCTATACTATGTACCACTATTCAGCTCTACACCACATTCTATACTATGTACCACTATGTACCACTATACACCACATTCTATACTATGTACCACTTTACACCATATTCTAAACTATGGGCAAAAAGGATAATGTTGTTACATAGTGTGAACGTCATACACCTTGTGGCATATTCTATACTATGTACCACTATACACCATATTCTATACTATGTACCACTATACAGCTCTACACCACATTCTATACTATATACCACTATACACCATATTCTATACTATGTAGCACTATACACCATATTCTACACTCCGCACCACTATACAGCTCTACACCATATTCTATGCTATGTATCACTATACACAATACTCTATACTATGCACCACTATACAGCTCTACACCAAATTCTATACTATGTACCTCTATATACCATATTCTATACTATGTACCACTATACACCATATTCTATAATATGTACCACAATACAGCTCTACACCATATTCTATACTATGTACCACTATACAACACTACACAATATTCTATACTATGTACCACTATACAGCTCTACACCATATTCTATACTATGTACCACTATACACCATATTCTATAATATGTACCACTATACAGCTCTACACCGTATTTTATTCTATGTACTACTATACACCACATTCTATACTATGTACCACTATACAGCTCTACATCATATTCCACTATACACCACATTCTATACTATGTACCACTACACCACATTCTATACTATGTACCACTATAAACCATATTCTATACTATGTACCTCTATACACCATATTCTATACAATGTACCACAATACACCATATTCTATACTATGTACCACTATACACCGTATTCCATACTATATACCACTATACACCATATTTTATACTATGTACCTCTATACACCATATTCTATACTATGTACCACTATACACCATATTCTATACTATGTACCACAATACAGCTCTACGCAATATTCTATACTATGTACCACTATACAACACTACACCATATTCTATACTATGTACGACTATACACCATATTCTATACTATGTACCACTAAACAGCTCTACAACACATTCTATACTATGTACCTCTATACACCATATTCTATACTATGTACCACTATACAGCTCTACACCACATTCTATACTATGTACCACTATACAGCTCTACACTATACACCACTATACACCACATTCTATACTATGTACCACTACACCACATTCTATACAATGTACCAGAATGTACCACTATACACCACATTCTATACTATGTACTACTATACCCCATATTCTATACTATGTACCTCTATACACCATATTCTATACTATGTACCACTATACACCATATTCTATACGATGTACCACTATACAGCTCTACACCACGTTCTACACTATATACCACTATACACCACATTCTAGCCTATGTACTACTATACACCATATTCTATACTATGTACTACTATACATCATATTCTATACTATATACCACTATACACCACATCCTATACTATGTACCATTATACAGCTCTTCACCACATTCTATACTATGTAACACTATACATCATATTCTATACTATTTACCTCTATACACCATATTCTATACTATATACCACTATTAACCATATTCTATACAATGTAGCACTATATACCATATTCTATAAGATGTACAACTATACAGCTCTACTCCATATTCTGTACTATGTATATACCACTATACATCATATTCTATACTATGAACCACTATACAGCTCACCACCATATTCT
>JAUIMM010003786.1:0-40168 GCA_031769625.1 Taudactylus pleione
ACACCACATTCTGTACTATGTACCACTATACACCATATTCTAAACTATGTACCAATATACAGCTCTACACCATATTCTATACTACGTACCACAATAGAGCTCTATACCATATTCTATACTTTATACCACTATACACCATATTCTATACTTTGTACCACTATACAGCTTTATACCACATTCTATACTATGTACCATTATACAGCTCTAAACCACATTCTATTCTATGTACCACTATACACCATATTCTATACTATGTACAACTATACAGCTGTACACCACATTCTATACTATGTACCACTATACAACATATTCTATTCTATGTAAAACTATACAGCTCTACACCACATTCTATACTATGTACCACTATACACCATATTCTATACTATGTACCACTATACAGCTCTACAACACATTCTATACTATGTACCACTCTACTCCATATTCTATGTACCACTATACACCACATTCTAGACTATGTACCATTATACACCATATTCTATACTATGTAACTCTATACACCATATTCTATACTATGTACCTCTATACACCATATTCTATACTATATACCACTATACACCAAATTCTATACTATATACCACTATACACCTCTACACCACATTCTATACTATGTACCATTATACAGCTTTACACCACATTCTATACTATGTACCACTATACATCATATTCTATGTACCACTATACACCATATTCTATACTATGTACTTCTATACACCATAATCTATACTATATACCACTATACACCACATCCTATACTATGTACCATTATACAGCTCTACACCACATTCTATGCTATGTACTAGGGATGTGCAGGCTCGGATAGGTTCGAGTTTGCACGTGGAGTTCGGATTTTTCCCTCCAAAAAAACGGAACTCAGAACGAGGCAAAACGTCATCTTACATGGACGAACATCATCATTCCTGGACAAAAGACCAGGAATGATGATGTTCGTCCATGTAAGATGACGTTTTGCCTCGTTCTGAGTTCCGTTTTTTTGGAGGGAAAAATCCGAACTCCACGTGCAAACTCGAACCTATCCGAGCCTGCACATCCCTACTATGTACCACTATACACCATATTCTATACTATGAACCACTATACAGCTCTACACTATATTCTATACTATTTACCACTTTACACCATATTATATACTATGTAGCACTATACACCTCTACAGCATATTCTATGCTATGTACCACTATACAGCTCTATACCACATTCTATACTATGTACAACTGTACAGCTCTACACCATATTCTATACTATATACTACTATAGACCACATTCTATACTAAGTACCACTATACACAATATTCTATACTATGTAGCACTATACACCACATTCTATACTATGTAACACTATACAGCTCTACACCACATTCTATACTATGTACGACTTTACACCATATTCTATACTATGTACAACTATTTAGCTCTACACCACATTCTATACCATGTACCACTATACACCACATTCTATTCTATGTACCATTATACAGCTTTACACCACATTCTATACTATGTATCACTATACATCATATTCTATATACCACTATACACCATATTCTAGACTATGTAAAACTATACACCATATTCTAGACTATGTACCACTATACACCATATTCTATACTATGTACCTCTATACACCACATTCTATACTATGTACCACTATACACCACATTCTATACTATGTACCACTATACACCATATTCTATACTATATGCCTCTATACACTATATTCTATATTATGTACCACCATACACCACATTCTATACTATGTACCACTATACAGCTCTATACCACATTCTATACTATGTACCACTATACACCATATTCTAAACTATGTACCAATATACAGCTCTACACCATATTCTATACTATGTACCACAATAGAGCTCTATACCATATTCTATACTTTATACCACTATACACCATATTCTATACTTTGTACCACTATACAGCTTTATACCACATTCTATACTATGTACCATTATACAGCTCTAAACCACATTCTATACTGTGTACCACTATACACCATATTCTATACTATGTACCACTATACTGCTGTACACCACATTCTATACTATGTACCACTATACAACATATTCTATTCTATGTAAAACTATAAAGCTCTACACCACATTCTATACTATGTACCACTATACACCATATTCTATACTATGTACCACTATACAGCTCTACACCACATTCTATACTATATACCACTATACTCCATATTCTATGTACCACTATACACCACATTCTAGACTATGTACCATTATACACCATATTCTATACTATGTAACTCTATACACCATATTCTATACTATGTACCTCTGTACACCATATGCTATACTATATACCACTATACACCAAATTCTATACTATATACCACTATACACCTCTACACCATATTCTATGCTATGTACCACTATACAGCTTTACACCACATTCTATACTATGTACCACTATACATCATATTCTATGTACCACTATACACCATATTCTAGACTATATAACACTATACACCATATTCTAGACAATGTACCACTATACACCATATTCTATACTATGTACCTCTATACACCACTTTCTGTACTATGTACCACTATACACCACATTCTATACTATGTACCACTATACACCATATTCTATACTATGTGCCTCTATACACTATATTTTATACTATGTACCTCCATACACCACATTCTATACTATGTACCACTATACAGCTCTACACCACATTCTATACTATGTACCACTATACACCATATTCTATACTATGTACCAATATACAGCTCTACACCGTATTCTATACTATGTACCACAACAGAGCTCTATACCATATTCAATACTTTATACCACTATACACCATATTCTATACTATGTACCACAATACAGCTTTATACCACATTCTATACTATGTACCATTATACAGCTCTAAACAACGTTCTATACTATGTACCACTATACACCTTATTCTACACTATTTACCACTATACATCTCTACACTACATTCTATACTATGTACCACTATACAATATATTCTATACTATGTACCACTATACACCTCTACACCACATTCTATACTATGCACCACTATACTCCATATTCTATGTACCAATATACACCACATTCTAGAATATGTACCATTTTACACCATAATCTATACTATGTAATTCTATACACCATATTCTATACTATGTACCTCTATACACCATATTCTATACTATATACCACTATACACCATATTCTATACTATATACCACTATACAGCTCTACCCCATATTCTATACTATGTACCACTATACACCATTTTCTATACTATGAACCACTATACAGCTTTACACCACATTCTATACTATATACAACTATACACCATATTCTATACTATATACCACTATATACCTCTACACCATATTCTATACTATGTACCACTATACTGCTCTATACCATATTCTATACTATATACTACTATACAACACATTCTATACTATGTACCACTATACACCATATTCTATACTATGTAACACTATACACCACATTCTATACTATGTACCATTATACAGCTCTACACCACATTCTATAATATGTACCACTATATACCACATTTTATACTATGTACCACTATACAGCTCTAAACAATATTCTATACTATGTACCAATATACAGCTCTACACCACATTCTATACTATGTACCACTATACACCATATTCTATACTATGTACCAATATACACCATATTCTATACTATATACCACTATACACCACATCCTATACTATGTACCATTATACAGCTCTACACCACATTCTATACTATGTACCACAATACACCATATTCTATACTATGTAACACTATACACCACATTCTATACTATGTACCATTATGCAGCTCTACACCACATTCTATAATATGTACCACTATATACCACATTTTGTACTTTGTACCACTATACAGCTCTAAACAATCTATACTATGTACCACTATACAGCTCTACACCACATTCTATACTATATACCACTATACACCATATTCTATACTATGTACCACTATACACCATATTCTATACTATGTACCTCTATACACCATATTCTATACTATATACCACTATACACCACATCCTATACTATGTACCATTATACAGCTCTACACCACATTCTTTACTATGTACCACAATACACCATATTCTATACTATGTACCACTATACAGCTCTACACCACATTCTATACAATGTACCACTATACACCATATTCTATGTACCACTATACACAACATTCTAGACTATGTACCACTATACACCATATTCTATAATATTTACCTTTATACACCATATTCTATTCTATTTACCTCTATACACCATATTCTATACTATATACCACTATTAACCATATTCTATACTATGTACCACTATACACCACATCCTATACTATGTACCATTATACAGCTCTACACCACATTCTATACTATGTACCACAATACACCATATTCTATACTATGTACCACTATACAGCTCTACACCACATTCTACACTGTGTTCCACTATACACCACATTCTATACTATGTACCAATATACACCAAATTCTATACTATGTTCCACTATACAGCTCTTCACCACATTCTATACTATGTACCACTATACACCATATTCTATAATATTTACCTTTATACACCATATTCTATACTATTTACCTCTATACACCATATTCTATACTATATACCACTATTAACCATATTCTATACAATGTACCACTATACAGCTCTACCCCATATTCTATACTATGTACCACTATACACCATATTCTATACTATGAACCACTATACAGCTCTACACCACATTCTATACTATTTACCACTATACACCATATTCTATACTATGTACCACTATACACCTCTACACCATATTCAATGCTATGTACCACTGTACAGGTCTATACCACATTCTATACTATGTACAACTGTACAGCTCTACACCATATTCTATAGTCTATACTGCTATAGATCACATTCTATACTAAGTACCACTATACACCATATTCTATACTATGTAGCAATATACACCACATTCTATACTATGTAACACTATACAGCACTACACCACATTCTATACTATGTACCACTATAATCCATATTCTATACTATGTACCACTATTCAGCTCTACACCACATTCTATTCTATGTACCACTATACACCATATTCTAGACTATTTACCTCTATACACCACATTCTATACTATGTACCACTATACACCACATTCTATACTAAGTACCACTATACACCATATTCTATACTTTGTACCTCTACACCATATTCTTTACAATGTACCACTTTACACCATATTCTATACTATGTACCACATTACACCATATTCTATACTATGTTCCACTATACAACGTATTCCATACTACGTACCACTATACACCATATTCTATACTATGTACCTCTATACACCATATTCTATACTATGTACCACTATACACCATATTCCATACTATGTACCACTATACAGATCTACACCACATTCTATACTATGTCCAACTATACAGCTCTACACCGTATTCTATACTATGTACTACTATACACCACATTCTATACTATGTACCACTATACAGCTCTACACCATATACCACTATACACCACATTCTATACTATGTACCACTACACCACACTCTATACTATGTACCACTATGCACCACTATACACCACATTCTATACTATGTACCACTATACACCATATTCTATACTATGTACCTCTATACACCGTATTTTCTACTATGTACCACTATACACCATATGCTATACTATGTACCACTATACAGCTCTACAACACATTCTATACTATATACACCATATTCTATACTATGTAGCACTATACTCCATATTCTATACTACATACCACTATAAAGCTCTACACCATATTCTATACAATGTATCACTATACACAATACTCTATACTATGCACCACTTTACAGCTCTACACCATATTCTATACTATATACCACTATACACCATATTGTATACTATGTACCACTATACAGCTCTACACCATATTCTATACTATGTACCACTTTACAGCTCTACACCATATTCTATACTATATACCACAATACAGCTCTATACCATATTCTATACTATATGCTACTATACACCATATTCTATACTATGTACCACTATACAGCTTTATACCACTTTCTATAGTATGTACCATTATACAGCTGTAAACCACATTCTATACTATGAACCACTATACACGATATTCTATACTAGGTACCACTATACACCATATTCTATACTATGTACCAATTAACAGCTCTACACCACATTCTATACTATGTACCACTATACACCATATTCTACACTATCTACCAACATACAGCTCTACACCACATTCTATATGATGTACCACTATACACCATATTCCAGACTATGTACCACTATACACCATATTCTATACTATTTACGTCTATACACCATATTCTATACTATGTACCTGTATAAACCATATTCTATACTATATACCACTATACACCATATTCTATACTATGTACCACTATACACCATATTCTATACTATATACCACTATATAGCTCTACCCCATATTCTATACTATGTAATACTATACACCTTTTTCTATACTATGAACCACTATACAGCTCTACACCATATTCTATACTATATACCACTATACACCATATTCTATACAATGTACCACTATACACCTCTACTCCATACTCTATACTATGTACTACTATACAGCTCTACACCATAGTATATACTATATACTACTATACACAACATTCTATACTATGTACCACTATACACCATATTCTAAAATATGTAACACTATACACCACATTCTATACTATGTACCAATATACACCATATTCTATACTTTGTACCTCTATACATTATGTTCTATACTATGTACCACTATATACCACATTCTATACTATGTACTACTATACAGCTCTACACCATATTCTATACTATGTACCACTATTCATCTGTACACCACATTCTATACTATGTACCACTGAACACCATATTCTATACTATGTACCACTATACACCACATTCTATACTATGTACCACTATACAACATATTCTATACTATGTAATTCTATACACCATATTCTATACTATGTACCACTATACACCACATTCTATACTATGTACCATTATACAGCTCTACACCACATTCTATATTATGTACTACTATACACCACATTCTATACTATGTACCACTATACAGCACTACACCACATTCTATACTATGTACCACTATACACCATATTCTATGTACCACTATACACCACATTCTAGACTATGTCTGACTATACACCATATTCTACACTATGTAGCACTATACACCTTATTCTATACTATGTACCTCTATACACCATATTCTATACTATGTACCACTATACACCATATTTTATACTATGTACCACAAAACACCATATTCTATACTATGTAACACTATATACCATATTCTATACTATGTACCACTATACTGTTCTACATCATATTCTATACTATGTACCACTATACAGCTCTTCACCATATTATTTACTCTGTACCACTATACACCATACTCTATACTATGTACCTCTATACACCATATTCTATACTATGTTCCTCTATACACCATATTCTATACTATATACCACTATACACCATATTCTATACAATGTACCACTATACACCATATTCTATACTATATACAACTATTCAGCTCTTCCCCATATTCTATACTCTGTACCACTATACACCATATTCTATACTATGAACCACTATACAGCTCTACACCATATTCTATACTATGTACCACTAAACACCATATTCTATGTACCACTATACACCACATTCTAGACTATGTCTGACTATACACCATATTCTATACTATGTACCTCTATACACCATAATTTATACTATGTACCACTATACACCATATTCTATACTATGTAGCACTATACACCTTATTCTATACTATGTACCTCTATACACCATATTCTATACTATGTATGATTATACACCATAATTTATACTATGTACCACAAAACACCATAATCTATACTATGTACCACTATATACCATATTCTATAGTATAAACCGCTATACACCATATTTTATACTATGTACCACTATACAACACATTCTATACTATGTAGAACTATACACCATATTCTATACTATGTACCTCTATACACCATATTCTATACTATGTACCACTATACACCATATTCTATTCTATGTACCACAATACACCATATTCTATACTATGTACCTCTTTACACCATATTCTATACTATGTACCACTATACTGTTCTACACCATATTCTATACAATGTACCACTATACAGCTCTTCACCATATTATTTACTCTGTACCACTATACACCATACTCTATACTATGTACGATTATACACCATAATTTATACTATGTACCACAAAACACCATAATCTATACTATGTACCACTATATACCATATTCTATAGTATAAACCGCTATACACCATATTTTATACTATGTACCACTTTACACCATATTCTATACTATGTACCACTATACACCACATTCTATACTATGTACCTCTATACACCATATTCTATACTTTGTACCTCTATACACCATATTCTATACTATATACCACTATACACCATATTCTATACAATGTAACACTTTACACCATATTCTATACTATATACAACTATTCAGCTCTACCCCATATTCTATACTCTGTACCACTATACACCATATTCTATACTATGAACCACTATACAGCTCTACACCATATTCTATACTATCTACCACTGTACACCTCTACACCATATTCTATGCTATGTACCACTATACAGCTCTATTCCACTTTCTATGAGATGTACCACTGTACAGCTCTACACCATATTCTATACTATATACCACTATACACCACATTCTATACTATATTCCACTACACAGCTCTTCACCACATTCTATACTATGTACCACTAAACACCATATTCTATACTATGTACCACTATACAGCTCAACAACACATTCTATACTATGTACAACTATACACCATATTCAAGACTATGTACCACTATACACCATATTCTATACTATGTACCTCTATACACCATTTTCTATACTATGTACCTCTATAGACCATATTCTATACTATGTACCACTCACTATACACCACATTTTATACTATGTACCACTATGCACCATATTCTATACTTTGTACCTCTATACACTATGTTCTTTACTATGTACCACTATACACCACATTCTATACTATGTACCACTATACAGCTCTACACCACATTCTATACTATGTACCACTATACACCATATTCTATACTATGTACCATTATACAGCTTTATACCACATTCTATAATATGTACCACTATACACCACATTCTATACTATAAACCACTATACAGCTCTACACAACATTCTATACTATGTACCACTATACACCATATTCTATACTATGTACCACTATACACCACATTCTATACTATGTACCACTATACAGCTCTACACCAAATTCTATACTATGTACCACTATACAACACATTCTATACTATTTACCACTATACACAATATTCTATACTATAAACCACTATACAGCTCTACACAACATTCTATACTATGTACCATATTCTATACTATGTACCTCTATACACCATATTCTATACTATGTACCACTATACACCATATTCTATACTATGTACCACAAAACACCACATTCTATACTATGTACCACTATACACCATATTCTATACTATTTACCACTATACAGCTCTACACCATATTCTATACTATGTAGCACAGTAGAGCTCTATACCATATTCTATACTATATAAAACTATACACCATATTCTATGCTATGTACCACTATACAGCTTTATATCACATTCTATACTATGTACAATTATACAGCTCTAAACCACATTCTATACTATGTACCACTATACACCATATTCTATACTATGTACCACTATACAGCTCTTCACCACATTCTATACTATGTACCACTATACACCATATTCTATACTATGTACCACAATACAGCTCTACACCATATTCTATACTATGTACAACTATACAGCTCTACACCATATTCTATACTATGTACCACTGTACACCATATTCTATACTATGAACCACTATACACCACATTCTATACTATGTACCACTATACAGCTCTACAACACATTCTATACTATGTACCACTATACACCATATTCTATACTATGTACCACTATACAGCTCTACACCACATTCTATACTATGTCCAACTATACAGCTCTACACCGTATTCTATACTATGTACTACTATACAGCTCTACACCATATACCACTATACCAGACATTCTATACTATGTACCACTACACCACACTCTATACTATGTACCACTGTGCACCACTATACACCACATTCTATACTATGTACCACTATACACCATATTCTATACTATGTACCTCTAAACACCATATTTTATACTATGTACCACTATACACCATATGCTATACTATGTACCACTATACAGTTCTACACCACGTTCTATACTATGTACAACTATACACCATATTCTATACTATGTACCTCTATACACCATATTCTATACTATGTACCATTATACAGCTTTATACAACATTCTATAATATGTACTACTATACACCACATTCTATACTATAAACCACTATACAGCTCTACACAACATTCTATACTATGTACCACTATACACGATATTCTATACTATGTACTACTATATACCACATTCTATACTATAAACCACTCTACAGCTCTACACAACATTCTATACTATGTACCACTATACACCATATTCTATAAAATGTAACACTATAGACCACATTCTATACTATATACCACTATACACCATATTCTATACTTTGTACCTCTATACATTATGTTCTATACTATGTACCACTATATACCACATTCTATACTATGTACCACTATACATCTCTACACCACATTCTATACTATGTACCACTGTACACCATATTCTTTACTATGTACCACTATACACCTCTTTCTATACTATGTACCACTATACAACATATTTTATACTTTGTAATTCTATACACCATATTCTATACTATGTACCACTATACACCACATTCTATACTATGTACCATTATACAGCTCTACACCACATTCTATATTATGTACCACTATACACCACATTCTATACTATGTACCACTATACAGCTCTACACCACATTCTATACTATGTGCCACTAAACACCATATTCTATGTACCACTATACACCACATTCTAGACTATGTCTGACTATACACCATATTCTACACTATGTAGCACTATACACCTTATTCTATACTATGTACCTCTATACACCATATTCTATACTATGTACCACTATACACCATATTTTATACTATGTACCACAAAACACCATATTCTATACTATGTACCACTATACACCACATTCTATACTATGTACCACTATACAGCTCTACACCACATTCAATACTATATACCACTAAACACCATATTCTATGTACCACTATACACCACATTCTAGACTATGTACCACTATACAACATATTATATACTATGTAATTCTATACACCATATTCTATACTATGTACCACTATACACAACATTCTATACTATGTACCATTATACAGCTCTACACCACATTCTATATTATGTACCACTATACACCACATTCTTTACTATGTACCACTATACAGCTCTACACCACATTCTATACTATGTACCACTAAACACCATATTCTATGTACCACTATACACCACATTCTAGACTATGTTTGACTATATACCATATTCTATACTATGTACCACTATACACCATATGCTATACTATGTACCTCTATACAGCTCTACACCACATTCTATACTATATACCACTATACACCATATTCTATACTATTTAGCACTATACACCATATTCTATACTACATACCACTATACAGCTCTACACCATATTCTATGCTATGTATCACTATACACAATACACTATACTATGCACCACTTTACAGCTCTACACCATATTCTATACTATATACCACTATCCACCATATTGTATACTATGTACCACTATACAGCTCTACACCATATTCTATACTATGTACCACTTTACAGCTCTACACCATATTCTATACTATATACCACAATACAGCTCTATACCATATTCTATACTATATGCTACTATACACCATATTCTAGACTATGTACCACTATACAACTTTATACCACATTCTATAGTATGTACCATTATACAACTGTAAACCACATTCTACACTATGAACCACTAAACACCATATTCTATACTATGTACCACTATACACCATATTGTATACTATGTACCACTTAACAGCTCTACCCCACATTCTATACTATGTACCACTATACACCATATTCTACACTATGTACCAATATACAGCTCTACACCACATTCTATACTATGTACCACTATACACCATATTCCAGACTATGTACCACTATACACCATATTCTATACTATGTACGTCTATACACCATATTCTATACTATGTACCTCTATAAACCATATTCTATACTATATACCACTATACACCATATTCTATACTATGTACCACTGTACACCATATTCTATACTATATACCACTATACACCATATTCTATACAATGTACCACTATACACCATATTCTATACTATATACAACTATTCAGCTCTACCCCATATTCTATACTCTGTACCACTATACACCATATTCTATACTATGAACCACTATACAGCTCTACACCATATTCTTTACTGTCTACCACTATACACCTCTACACCATATTCTATACTATGTACCACTATACAGCTCTATTCCACTTTCTATACTATGTACCACTGTACAGCTCTACACCATATTCTATAATATTTACTACTATACACCACATTCTTTACTAAGTACCACTATACACCATATTCTATACTATGTAGCACTATATACCACATTCTGTACTATATACCACTACACAGCTCTACACCACATTCTATACTATGTACCACTATACACCACATTCTATACTATGTGGCACTATACACCTTATTCTATACTATGTACCTCTATACAGCTCTTCACCATATTATTTACTCTGTACCACTATACACCATACTCTATACTATGTACCACTTTACACCATATTCTATACTATGTACCACTATCCACCACATTCTATACAATGTACCTCTATACACCATATTCTATAATATGTACCTCTATACACCATATTCTATACTATATACCACTATACTCCATATTCTATACAATGTACCACTATACACCATATTCTATACTATATACAACTATTCAGCTCTACCCCATATTCTATACTCTGTACCACTATACACCATATTCTATACTATGAACCACTATACAGCTCTACACCATATTCTATACTATCTACCACTATACACCTCTACACCATATTCTATGCTATGTACCACTATACAGCTCTATTCCACTTTCTATACTATGTACCACTGTACAGCTCTACACCATATTCTATACTATATACCACTATACACCACATTCTATACTAAGTACCACTATACACCATATTCTATACTATGTAGCACTACATACCACATTCTATACTATATACCACTACACAGCTCTTCACCACATTCTATACTATGTACCACTATACACCATATTCTATACTATGTACCACTATACAGCTCAACAACACATTCTATACTATGTACAACTATACACCATATTCAAGACTATGTACCACTATACACCATATTCTATACTATGTACCTCTATACACCATATTCTATACTATGTACCTCTATACACCATATTCTATACTATGTACCTCTCACTATACACCACATTTTATACTATGTACCACTATACACCACATTCTATACTATGTACCACTATACAGCTCTACACCACATTCTATACTATGTACCACTATACACCATATTCTATACTATGTACCTCTATACACCATATTCTATACTATGTACCATTATACAGCTTTATACCACATTCTATAATAGGTACCACTATACACCACATTCTATACTATAAACCACTATACAGCTCTACACAACATTCTATACTATGTACCACTATACACCATATTCTATACTATGTACCACTATACACCACATTCTATGCTATGTACCACTATACAGCTCTACACCAAATTCTATACTATGTAGCACTATACAACACATTCTATACTATTTACCACTATACACAATATTCTATACTATAAACCACTATACAGCTCTACACAACATTCTATACTATGTACCATATTCTATACTATGTACCTCTATACACCATATTCTATATTATGTACCACTATACACCATATTCTATACTATGTACCACAATACACCACATTCTATACAATGTACCACTATATACCACATTCTATACTTTGTACCACAGTAGAGCTCTATACCATATTCTATACTATATAAAACTATACACCATATTCTATACTATGTACCACTATACAGCTTTATATCACATTCTATACTATGTACCATTATACAGCTCTAAACCACATTCTATACTATGTACCACTATACACCATATTCTATACTATGTACCACTATACAGCTCTACACCACATTCTATACTATGTACCACTATACACCATATTCTATACTATGTACCACAATACAGCTCTACACCATATTCTATACTATGTACAACTATACAGCTCTACACCATATTCTATACTATGAACCACTATACACCACATTCTATACTATGTACCACTATACAGCTCTACAACACATTCTATACTATGTACCACTATACACCATATTCTATACTATGTACCACTATACAGCTCTACACCACATTCTATACTATGTCCAACTATACAGCTCTACACCGTATTCTATACTATGTACTACTATACAGCTCTACACCATATACCACTATACCCCACATTCTATACTATGTACCACTATACACCACATTCTATAGTATGTACCACTATACACCATATTCTATACTATGTACCTCTAAACACCATATTTTATACTATGTACCACTATACACCATATGCTATACTATGTACCACTATACAGTTCTACACCACGTTCTATACTATGTACAACTATACACCATATTCTATACTATGTACCTCTATACACCATATTCTATACTATGTACCATTATACAGCTTTATACAACATTCTATAATATGTACTACTATACACCACATTCTATACTATAAACCACTATACAGCTCTACACAACATTCTATACTATGTACCACTATACACGATATTCTATACTATGTACTACTATATACCACATTCTATACTATAAACCACTCTACAGCTCTACACAACATTCTATACTATGTACCACTATACACCATATTCTATAAAATGTAACACTATAGACCACATTCTATACTATATACCACTATACACCATATTCTATACTTTGTACCTCTATACATTATGTTCTATACTATGTACCACTATATACCACATTCTATACTATGTTTCACTATACATCTCTACACCACATTCTATACTATGTACCACTGTACACCATATTCTTTACTATGTACCACTATACACCTCTTTCTATACTATGTACCACTATACAACATATTTTATACTTTGTAATTCTATACACCATATTCTATACTATGTACCACTATACACCACATTCTATACTATGTACCATTATACAGCTCTACACCACATTCTATATTATGTACCACTATACACCACATTCTATACTATGTACCACTATACAGCTCTACACCACATTCTATACTATGTGCCACTACACACCATATTCTATGTACCACTATACACCACATTCTAGACTATGTCTGACTATACACCATATTCTACACTATGTAGCACTATACACCTTATTCTATACTATGTACCTCTATACACCATATTCTATACTATGTACCACTATACACCATATTTTATACTATGTACCACAAAACACCATATTCTATACTATGTACCACTATACACCACATTCTATACTATGTACCACTATACAGCTCTATACCACATTCAATACTATATACCACTAAACACCATATTCTATGTACCACTATACACCACATTCTAGACTATGTACCACTATACAACATATTATATACTATGTAATTCTATACACCATATTCTATACTATGTACCACTATACACAACATTCTATACTATGTACCATTATACAGCTCTACACCACATTCTATATTATGTACCACTATACACCACATTCTTTACTATGTACCACTATACAGCTCTACACCACATTCTATACTATGTACCACTAAACACCATATTCTATGTACCACTATACACCACATTCTAGACTATGTTTGACTATATACCATATTCTATACTATGTACCTCTATACACCATAATTTATACTATGTACCACTATACACCACATTCTATACTATGTTGCACTATACACCTTATTCTATACTATGTACCTCTATACAGCTCTTCACCATATTATTTACTCTGTACCACTATACACCATACTCTATACTATGTACCACTTTACACCATATTCTATACTATGTACCACTATACACCACATTCTATACAATGTACCTCTATACACCATATTCTATATTATGTACCTCTATACACCATATTCTATACTATATACCACTATACACCATATTCTATACAATGTACCACTATACACCATATTCTATACTATATACAACTATTCAGCTCTACCCCATATTCTATACTCTGTACCACTATACACCATATTCTATACTATGAACCACTATACAGCTCTACACCATATTCTATACTATCTACCACTGTACACCTCTACACCATATTCTATACTATGTACCACAATACACCACATTCTATTCTATGTACCACTATACACCATATTCTATACTATTTACCACTATACAGCTCTACACCATATTCTATACTATGTACCACAGTAGAGCTCTATACCATATTCTATACTATATAAAACTATACAACATATTCTATACTATGTACCACTATACAGCTTTATATCACATTCTATACTATGTACCATTATACAGCTCTAAACCACATTCTATACTATGTACCACTATACACCATATTCTATACTATGTACCACTATACAGCTCTACACCACATTCTATACTATGTACCACTATACACCATATTCTATACTATGTACCACAATACAGCTCTACACCATATTCTATACTATGTACAACTATACAGCTCTACACCATATTCTATACTATGTACCACTGTACACCATATTCTATACTATGAACCACTATACACCACATTCTATACTATGTACCACTATACAGCTCTACAACACATTCTATACTATGTACCACTATACACCATATTCTATACTATGTACCACTATACAGCTCTACACCGTATTCTATACTATGTACTACTATACAGCTCTACACCATATACCACTATACCCCACATTCTATACTATGTACCACTACACCACACTCTATACTATGTACCACTATGCACCACATTGTATACAATGTACCTCTATACACCATATTCTATATTATGTACCTCTATACACCATATTCTATACTATATACCACTATACACCATATTCTATACAATGTACCACTATACACCATATTCTATACTATATACAACTATTCAGCTCTACCCCATATTCTATACTCTGTACCACTATACACCATATTCTATACTATGAACCACTATACAGCTCTACACCATATTCTATACTATCTACCACTGTACACCTCTACACCATATTCTATGCTATGTACCACTATACAGCTCTATTCCACTTTCTATACTATGTACCACTGTACAGCTCTACACCACATTCTATACTATGTACAACTATACACCATATTCTATACTATGTACCTCTATACACCATATTCTATACTATGTACCATTATACAGCTTTATACAACATTCTATAATATGTACTACTATACACCACATTCTATACTATAAACCACTATACAGCTCTACACCACATTCTATACTATGTCCAACTATACAGCTCTACACCGTATTCTATACTATGTACTACTATACACCACATTCTATACTATGTACCACTATACAGCTCTACACCATATACCACTATACACCACATTCTATAATATGTACCACTACACCACACTCTATACTATGTACCACTATGCACCACTATACACCACATTCTATACTATGTACCACTATACACCATATTCTATACTATGTACCTCTAAACACCATATTTTATACTATGTACCACTATACACCATATGCTATACTATGTACCACTATACAGCTCTACACCACATTCTATACTATGTACAACTATACACCATATTCTATACTATGTACCTCTATACACCATATTCTATACTATGTACCATTATACAGCTTTATACAACATTCTATAATATGTACTACTATACACCACATTCTATACTATAAACCACTATACAGCTCTACACAACATTCTATACTATGTACCACTATACACGATATTCTATACTATGTACCACTATATACCAAATTCTATACTATAAACCACTCTACAGCTCTACACAACATTCTATACTATGTACCACTATACACCATATTCTATAAAATGTAACACTATAGACCACATTCTATACTATATACCACTATACACCATATTCTTAACTTTGTACCTCTATACATTATGTTCTATACTATGTACCACTATATACCACATTCTATACTATATATAACTTTTCAGCTCTACCCCAGATTCTATACTCTGTACCACTATACACCATATTCTATACTATGAACCACTATACAGCTCTACACCGTATTCTATACTATGTACTACTATACAGCTCTACACCATATACCACTATACCCCACATTCTATACTATGTACCACTACACCACACTCTATACTATGTACCACTATGCACCACATTGTATACAATGTACCTCTATACACCATATTCTATATTATGTACCTCTATACACCATATTCTATACTATATACCACTATACACCATATTCTATACAATGTACCACTATACACCATATTCTATACTATATACAACTATTCAGCTCTACCCCATATTCTATACTCTGTACCACTATACACCATATTCTATACTATGAACCACTATACAGCTCTACACCATATTCTATACTATCTACCACTGTACACCTCTACACCATATTCTATGCTATGTACCACTATACAGCTCTATTCCACTTTCTATACTATGTACCACTGTACAGCTCTACACCACATTCTATACTATGTACAACTATACACCATATTCTATACTATGTACCTCTATACACCATATTCTATACTATGTACCATTATACAGCTTTATACAACATTCTATAATATGTACTACTATACACCACATTCTATACTATAAACCACTATACAGCTCTACACCACATTCTATACTATGTCCAACTATACAGCTCTACACCGTATTCTATACTATGTACTACTATACACCACATTCTATACTATGTACCACTATACAGCTCTACACCATATACCACTATACACCACATTCTATAATATGTACCACTACACCACACTCTATACTATGTACCACTATGCACCACTATACACCACATTCTATACTATGTACCACTATACACCATATTCTATACTATGTACCTCTAAACACCATATTTTATACTATGTACCACTATACACCATATGCTATACTATGTACCACTATACAGCTCTACACCACATTCTATACTATGTACAACTATACACCATATTCTATACTATGTACCTCTATACACCATATTCTATACTATGTACCATTATACAGCTTTATACAACATTCTATAATATGTACTACTATACACCACATTCTATACTATAAACCACTATACAGCTCTACACAACATTCTATACTATGTACCACTATACACGATATTCTATACTATGTACCACTATATACCAAATTCTATACTATAAACCACTCTACAGCTCTACACAACATTCTATACTATGTACCACTATACACCATATTCTATAAAATGTAACACTATAGACCACATTCTATACTATATACCACTATACACCATATTCTTAACTTTGTACCTCTATACATTATGTTCTATACTATGTACCACTATATACCACATTCTATACTATATATAACTTTTCAGCTCTACCCCAGATTCTATACTCTGTACCACTATACACCATATTCTATACTATGAACCACTATACAGCTCTACACCATATTCTATACTATCTACCACTATACACCTCTACACCATATTCTATGCTATGTACCACTATACAGCTCTATTCCACTTTCTATACTATGTACCACTGTACAGCTCTACACCATATTCTATACTATATACCACTATACACCACATTCTATACTAAGTACCACTATACACCATATTCTATATTATGTAGCACTACATACCACATTCTATACTATATACCACTACACAGCTCTTCACCATATTCTATATTATGTACCACTATACACCATATTCTATACTATGTACCACTATACAGCTCAACAACACATTCTATACTATGTACAACTATACACCATATTCAAGACTATGTACCACTATACACCATATTCTATACTATGTACCTCTATACACCATATTCTATACTATGTACCTCTATACACCATATTCTATACTATGTACCACTCACTATACGCCACATTTTATTCTATGTACCACTATGCACCATATTCTATACTTTGTACCTCTATACATTATGTTCTTTACTATGTACCACTATACACCACATTCTATACTATGTACCACTATACAGCTCTACACCACATTCTATACTATGTACCACTATACACCATATTCTATACTATGTACCTCTATACACCATATTCTATACTATGTACCATTATACAGCTTTATACCACATTCTATAATATGTACCACTATACACCACATTCTATACTATAAACCACTATACAGCTCTACACATCATTCTATACTATGTACCACTATACACTATATTCTATACTATGTACCACTATACACCACATTCTATACTATGTACCACAATACAGCTCTACACCAAATTCTATACTATGTACCACGATACAACACATTCTATACTATTTACCACTATACACAATAATCTATACTATAAACCACTATACAGCTTTACACAACATTCTATACTATGTACCATATTCTATACTATGTACCTCTATACACCATATTCTATACTATGTACCACTATACACCATATTCTATACTATGTACCACAATACACCACATTCTATACTATGTACCACTATACACCATATTCTATACTATTTACCACTATACAGCTCTACACCATATTCTATACTATGTACCACAGTAGAGCTCTATACCATATTCTATACTATATAAAACTATACACCATATTCTATACTATGTACCACTATACAGCTTTATATCACATTCTATACTATGTACCATTATACAGCTCTAAACCCCATTCTATACTATGTACCACTATACACCATATTCTATACTATGTACCACTATACAGCTCTACACCATATTCTATACTATGTACCACTGTACACCATATTCTATACTATGAACCACTATACACCACATTCTATACTATGTACCACTTTAAAGCTCTACAACACATTCTATACTATGTACCACTATACACCATATTCTATACTATGTACCACTATACAGCTCTACACCACATTCTATACTATGTCCAACTATACAGCTCTACACCGTATTCTATACTATGTACTACTATACACCACATTCTATACTATGTACCACTATACAGCTCTACACCATATACCACTATACACCACATTCTATACTATGTACCACTACACCACACTCTATACTATGTACCACTATGCACCACTATACACCACATTCTATACTATGTACCACTATACACCATATTCTATACTATGTACCTCTAAACACCATATTTTATACTATGTACCACTATACACCATATGCTATTCTATGTACCACTATACAGCTCTACACCACATTCTATACTATGTACAACTATACACCATATTCTATACTATGTACCTCTATACACCATATTCTATACTATGTACCATTATACAGCTTTATACAACATTCTATAATATGTACTACTATACACCACATTCTATACTATAAACCACCATACAGCTCTACATAACATTCTATACTATGTACCACTATACACAATATTCTATACTATGTACCACTATATACCACATTCTTTACTATAAACCACTCTACAGCTCTACACAACATTCTATACTATGTACCACTATACACCATATTCTATAAAATGTAACACTATAGACTACATTCTATACTATATACCACTATACACCATATTATTAACTTTGTACCTCTATACATTGTGTTCTATACTATGTACCACTATATACCACATTCTATACTATGTACTACTATACAGCTCTACACAATATTCTATACTATGTACCACTATACATCTCTACACCACTTTCTATACTATGTACCACTATACAACATATTCTATACTTTGTAATTCTATACACCATATTCTATACTATGTACCACTATACACCACATTCTATACTATGTACCATTATACAGCTCTACACCACATTCTATATTATGTACCACTATACACCACATTCTATACTATGTACCACTATACAGCTCTACACCACATTCTATACTATGCGCCACTAAACACCATATTCTATGTACCACTATACACCACATTCTAGACTATGTCTGACTATACACCATATTCTACACTATGTACCTCTATACACCATATTCTATACTATGTACCACTATACACCATATTTTATACTATGTACCACAAAACACCATATTCTATACTATGTACCACTATACACCACATTCTATACTATGTACCACTATACAGCTCTACCCCACATTCTATACTATGTACCACTAAACACCATATTCTATGTACCACTATACACCACATTCTAGACTATGTACCACTATACAACATATTATATACTATGTAATTCTATACACCATATTCTATACTATGTACCACTATACACAACATTCTATACTATGTACCATTATACAGCTCTACACCACATTCTATATTATGTACCAATATACACCACATTCTTTACTATGTACCACTATACAGCTCTACACCACATTCTATACTATGTACCACTAAACACCATATTCTATGTACCACTATACACCACATTCTAGACTATGTTTGACTATATACCATATTCTATACTATGTACCTCTATACACCATCATTTATACTATGTACCACTATACACCACATTCTATACTATGTGGCACTATACACCTTATTCTATACTATGTACCTCTATACAGCTCTTCACCATATTATTTACTCTGTACCACTATACACCATACTCTATACTATGTACCACTTTACACCATATTCTATACTATGTACCACTATACACCACATTCTATACAATGTACCTCTATACACCATATTCTATATTATGTACCTCTATACACCATATTCTATACTATATACCACTATACTCCATATCTATACAATGTACCACTATACACCATATTCTATACTATATACAACTATTCAGCTCTACCCCATATTCTATACTCTGTACCACTATACACCATATTCTATACTATGAACCACTATACAGCTCTACACCATATTCTATACTATCTACCACTATACACCTCTACACCATATTCTATGCTATGTACCACTATACAGCTCTATTCCACTTTCTATACTATGTACCACTGTACAGCTCTACACCATATTCTATACTATATACCACTATACACCACATTCTATACTAAGTACCACTATACACCATATTCTATAATTATGTAGCACTACATACCACATTCTATACTATATACCACTACACAGCTCTTCACCACATTCTATACTATGTACCACTATACACCATATTCTATACTATGTACCACTATACAGCTCAACAACACATTCTATACTATGTACAACTATACACCATATTCAAGACTATGTACCACTATACACCATATTCTATACTATGTACCTCTATACACCATATTCTATACTATGTACCTCTATACACCATATTCTATACTATGTACCTCTCACTATACACCACATTTTATACTATGTACCACTATGCACCATATTCTATACTTTGTACCTCTATACACTATGTTCTTTACTATGTACCACTATACACCACATTCTATACTATGTACCACTATACAGCTCTACACCACATTCTATACTATGTACCACTATACACCATATTCTATACTATGTACCTCTATACACCATATTCTATACTATGTACCATTATACAGCTTTATACCACATTCTATAATAGGTACCACTATACACCACATTCTATACTATAAACCACTATACAGCTCTACACAACATTCTATACTATGTACCACTATACACCATATTCTATACTATGTACCACTATACACCACATTCTATGCTATGTATCACTATACAGCTCTACACCAAATTCTATACTATGTACCACTATACAACACATTCTATACTATTTACCACTATACACAATATTCTATACTATAAACCACTATACAGCTCTACACAACATTCTATACTATGTACCATATTCTATACTATGTACCTCTATACACCATATTCTATATTATGTACCACTATACACCATATTCTATACTATGTACCACAATACACCACATTCTATACTATGTACCACTATACACCATATTCTATACTATTTACCACTATACAGCTCTACACCATATTCTATACTATGTACCACAGTAGAGCTCTATACCATATTCTATACTATATAAAACTATACACCATATTCTATACTATGTACCACTATACAGCTTTATATCACATTCTATACTATGTACCATTATACAGCTCTAATCCACATTCTATACTATGTACCACTATACACCATATTCTATACTATGTACCACTATACAGCTCTACACCACATTCTATACTATGTACCACTATACACCATATTCTATACTATGTACCACAATACAGCTCTACACCATATTCTATACTATGTACAACTATACAGCTCTACACCATATTCTATACTATGTACCACTGTACACCATATTCTATACTATGAACCACTATACACCACAGTCTATACTATTTACCACTATACAGCTCTACAACACATTCTATACTATGTACCAACTTATACACCATATTCTATACTATGTACAACTATACAGCTCTACACCACATTCTATACTATGTCCAACTATACAGCTCTACACCATATTCTATACTATGTACTACTATACAGCTCTACACCATATACCACTATACCCCACATTCTATACTATGTACCACTACACCACACTCTATACTATGTACCACTGTGCACCACTATACACCACATTCTATACTATGTACCACTATACACCATATTCTATACTATGTACCTCTAAACACCATATTTTATACTATGTACCACTATACACCATATGCTATACTATGTACCACTATACAGTTCTACACCACATTCTATACTATGTACAACTATACACCATATTCTATACCATGTACCTCTATACACCATATTCTATACTATGTACCATTATACAGCTTTATACAACAATCTATAATATGTACTACTATACACCACATTCTATACTATAAACCACTATACAGCTCTACACAACATTCTATACTATGTACCACTATACACGATATTCTATACTATGTACCACTATATACCACATTCTATACTATAAACCACTCTACAGCTCTACACAACATTCTATACTATGTACCACTATACACCATATTCTATAAAATGTAACACTATAGACCACATTCTATACTATATACCACTATACACCATATTCTATACTTTGTACCTCTATACATTATGTTCTATACTATGTACCACTATATACCACATTCTATACTATGTACTACTATACAGCTCTACACCATATTCTATACTATGTACCACTATACATCTCTACACCACATTCTATACTATGTACCACTGTACACCATATTCTTTACTATGTACCACTATACACCATATTCTATACTATGTACCACTATACACAACATTCTATACTATGTACCATTATACAGCTCTACACCACATTCTATATTATGTACCACTATACACCACATTCTTTACTATGTAACACTATACAGCTGTACACCACATTTTATACTATGTACCACTAAACACCATATTCTATGTACCACTATACACCACATTCTAGACTATGTTTGACTATATACCATATTCTATACTATGTACCTCTATACACCATAATTTATACTATGTACCACTATACACCACATTCTATACTATGTGGCACTATACACCTTATTCTATACTATGTACCTCTATACAGCTCTTCACCATATTATTTACTCTGTACCACTATACACCATACTCTATACTATGTACCACTTTACACCATATTCTATACTATGTACCACTATACACCACATTCTATACAATGTACCTCTATACACCATATTCTATATTATGTACCTCTATACACCATATTCTATACTATATACCACTATACACCATATTCTATACAATGTACCACTATACACCATATTCTATACTATATACAACTATTCAGCTCTACCCCATATTCTATACTCTGTACCACTATACACCATATTCTATACTAGGAACCACTATACAGCTCTACACCATATTCTATACTATCTACCACTGTACACCTCTACACCATATTCTATACTATGTACCACAATACACCACATTCTATACTATGTACCACTATATACCATATTCTATTACTATTTACCACTATACAGCTCTACACCATATTCTATACTATGTACCACAGTAGAGCTCTATACCATATTCTATACTATATAAAACTATACAACATATTCTATACTATGTACCACTATACAGCTTTATATCACATTCTATACTATGTACATTATACAGCTCTAAACCACATTCTATACTATGTACCACTATACACCATATTCTATACTATGTACCACTATACAGCTCTACACCACATTCTATACTATGTACCACTATACACCATATTCTATACTATGTACCACAATACAGCTCTACACCATATTCTATACTATGTACAACTATACAGCTCTACACCATATTCTATACTATGTACCACTGAACACCATATTCTATACTATGAACCACTATAAACCACATTCTATACTATGTACCACTATACAACTCTACAACACATTCTATACTATGTACCACTATACACCATATTCTATACTATGTACCACTATACAGCTCTACACCGTATTCTATACTATGTACTTACTATACAGCTCTACACCATATACCACTATACCCCACAATCTATACTATGTACCACTACACCACACTCTATACTATGTACCACTGTGCACCACTATACACCACATTCTATACTATGTACCACTATACACCATATTCTATACTATGTACCTCTAAACACCATATTTTATACTATGTACCACTATACACCATATGCTATACTATGTACCACTATACAGCTCTACACCACATTCTATACTATGTACAACTATACACCATATTCTATACTATGTACCTCTATACACCATATTCTATACTATGTACCATTATACAGCTTTATACAACATTCTA
Organism: Taudactylus pleione; assembly: GCA_031769625.1. Lineage (NCBI taxonomy): Eukaryota > Metazoa > Chordata > Amphibia > Anura > Myobatrachidae > Taudactylus > Taudactylus pleione. The sequence continues at coordinate 27,681 of JAUIMM010003786.1, forward strand.
TATATGTACTACTATACACCACATTCTATACTATAAACCACTATACAGCTCTACACAACATTCTATACTATGTACCACTATACACCATATTCTATACTATGTACCACTATATACCACATTCTATACTATAAACCAATCTACAGCTCTACACAACATTCTATACTATGTACCACTATACACCATATTCTATAAAATGTAACACTATAGACCACATTCTATACTATATACCACTATACACCATATTCTATACTTTGTACCTCTATACATTATGTTCTATACTATGTACCACTATATACCACATTCTATACTATGTACTACTATACAGCTCTACACCATATTCTATACTATGTACCACTATACATCTCTACACCACATTCTATACTATGTACCACTGTACACCATATTCTTTACTATGTACCACTATACACCACTTTCTATACTATGTACCACTATACAACATATTCTATACTTTGTAATTCTATACACCATATTCTATACTATGTACCACTATACACCACATTCTATACTATGTACCATTATACAGCTCTACACCACATTCTATATTATGTACCACTATACACCACATTCTATACTATGTACCACTATACAGCTCTACAACCACATTCTATACTATGTGCCACTAAACACCATATTCTATGTACCACTATACACCACATTCTAGACTATGTCTGACTATACACCATATTCTACACTATGTAGCACTATACACCTTATTCTATACTATGTACCTCTATACACCAATATTCTATACTATGTACCACTATACACCATATTTTATACTATGTACCACAAAACACCATATTCTATACTATGTACCACTATACACCACATTCTATACTATGTACCACTATACAGCTCTACACCACATTCAATACTATATACCACTAAACACCATATTCTATGTACCACTATACACCACATTCTAGACTATGTACCACTATACAACATATTATATACTATGTAATTCTATACACCATATTCTATACTATGTACCACTATACACAACATTCTATACTATGTACCATTATACAGCTCTACACCACATTCTATATTATGTATCACTATACACCACATTCTTTACTATGTACCACTATACAGCTCTACACCACATTCTATACTATGTACCACTAAACACCATATTCTATGTACCACTATACACCACATTCTAGACTATGTTTGACTATATACCATATTCTATACTATGTACCTCTATACACCATAATTTATACTATGTACCACTATACACCACATTCTATACTATGTGGCACTATACACCTTATTCTATACTATGTACCTCTATACAGCTCTTCACCATATTATTTACTCTGTAACACTATACACCATACTCTATACTATGTACCACTTTACACCATATTCTATACTATGTACCACTATACACCACATTCTATACAATGTACCTCTATACACCATATTCTATATTATGTACCTCTATACACCATATTCTATACTATATACCACTATACACCATATTCTATACAATGTACCACTATACACCATATTCTATACTATATACAACTATTCAGCTCTACCCCATATTCTATACTCTGTACCACTATACACCATATTCTATACTATGAACCACTATACAGCTCTACACCATATTCTATACTATCTACTACTGTACACCTCTACACCATATTCTATGCTATGTACCACTATACAGCTCTATTCCACTTTCTATACTATGTACCACTGTACAGCTCTACACCATATTCTATACTATATACCACTATACACCACATTCTATACTAAGTACCACTATACACCATATTCTATACTATGTAGCACTACATACACATTCTATACTATATTCCACTACACAGCTCTTCACCACATTCTATACTATGTACCACTATACACCATATTCTATACTATGTACCACTATACAGCTCAACAACACATTCTATACTATGTACAACTATACACCATATTCAAGAATATGTACCACTATACACCATATTCTATACTATGTACCTCTATACACCATATTCTATACTATGTACCTCTATACACCATATTCTATACTATGTACCACTCACTATACACCACATTTTATACTATGTATCACTATGCACCATATTCTATACTTTGTACCTCTATACACTATGTTCTTTACTATGTACCACTATACACCACATTCTATACTATGTACCACTATACAGCTCTACACCACATTCTATACTATGTACCACTATACACCATATTCTATACTATGTACCATTATACAGCTTTATACCACATTCTATAATATGTACACTATACACCACATTCTATACTATAACCACTATACAGCTCTACACAACATTCTATACTATGTACCACTATACACCATATTCTATACTATGTACCACTATACACCACATTCTATACTATGTACCACTATACAGCTCTACACCAAATTCTATACTATGTACCACTATACAATACATTCTATACTATTTACCACTATACACAATATTCTATACTATAAACCACTATACAGCTCTACACAACATTCTATACTATGTACCATATTCTATACTATGTACCTCTATACACCATATTCTATACTATGTACCACTATACACCATATTCTATACTATGTACCACAAAACACCACATTCTATACTATGTACCACTATACACCATATTCTATACTATTTACCACTATACAGCTCTACACCATATTCTATACTATGTAGCACAGTAGAGCTCTATACCATATTCTATACTATATAAAACTATACACCATATTCTATACTATGTACCACTATACAGCTTTATATCACATTCTATACTATGTACCATTATACAGCTCTAAACCACATTCTATACTATGTACCACTATACACCATATTCTATACTATGTACCACTATACAGCTCTTCACCACATTCTATACTATGTACCACTATACACCATATTCTATACTATGTACCACAATACAGCTCTACACCATATTCTATACTATGTACAACTATACAGCTCTACACCATATTCTATACTATGTACCACTGTACACCATATTCTATACTATGAACCACTATACACCACATTCTATACTATGTACCACTATACAGCTCTACAACACATTCTATACTATGTACCACTATACACCATATTCTATACTATGTACCACTATACAGCTCTACACCACATTCTATACTATGTCCAACTAAACAGCTCTACACCGTATTCTATACTATGTACTACTATACACCACATTCTATACTATGTAGCACTATACAGCTCTACACCATATACCACTATACACCACATTCTATACTATGTACCACTACACCACACTCTATACTATGTACCACTATGCACCACTATACACCACATTCTATACTATGTACCACTATACACCATATTCTATACTATGTACCTCTAAACACCATATTTTATACTATGTACCACTATACACCATATGCTATACTATGTACCTCTATACAGCTCTACACCACATTCTATACTATATACCACTATACACCATATTCTATACTATTTAGCACTATACACCATATTCTATACTACATACCACTATACAGCTCTACACCATATTCTATGCTATGTATCACTATACCACAATACACTATACTATGCACCACTTTACAGCTCTACACCATATTCTATACTATATACCACTATCCACCATATTGTATACTATGTACCACTATACAGCTCTACACCATATTCTATACTATGTACCACTTTACAGCTCTACACCATATTCTATACTATATACCACAATACAGCTCTATACCATATTCTATACTATATGCTACTATACACCATATTTTAGACTATGTACCACTATACAACTTTATACCACATTCTATAGTATGTACCATTATACAACTGTAAACCACATTCTACACTATGAACCACTAAACACCATATTCTATACTATGTACCACTATACACCATATTCTATACTATGTACCACTTAACAGCTCTACCCCACGTTCTATACTATGTACCACTATACACCATATTCTACACTATGTACCAATATACAGCTCTACACCACATTCTATACTATGTACCACTATACACCATATTCCAGACTATGTACCACTATACACCATATTCTATACTATGTACGTCTATACACCATATTCTATACTATGTACCTCTATAAACCATATTCTATTCTATATACCACTATACACCATATTCTATACTATGTACCACTGTACACCATATTCTATACTATATACCACTATATAGCTCTACCCCATATTCTATACTATGTACCACTATACACCATTTTCTATACTATGAACCACTTTTCAGCTCTACATCATATTCTATACTATGTACTACTATACAGCTCTACACCATAATATATACTATATACTACTATACACCACATCCTATACTATGTACCACTATACACCATATTCTACACTATGTACCACTATACACTATATTCTATACTATGTACCACTGTACAACATATTCTATTCTATATACCACTATACAGGGCTACCCCATATTCTATACCATGTACCACTATACACCATATTCTATACTATGTACTATACACCATATTCTATACTATGTACTATACACCATATTCTGTACTATGTACCAATATACACCATATTCTATACTATGTACCACTATACAGCTCTACTTCAAATTCAAAACAATATACCACTATACACCATATTCTATGCTATGTACCACTATACACAATATTCTGTACTATGTACCACTATACACCATATTCTATACTATATACCACTATACACCATTTTCTATACTATGTACCACTATACAACATATTCTATACTATACACCACTATACAGGGCTTACCCCATATTCTATACCATGTACCACTATTCACCTATAGTATAGAATGTGTTGTATAGTGGAACACAGTGTAGAATGTGGTGTAGAGCTGTATAGTGGTACATAGTATAGAATATGGTGTATTGTGGTACATAGTATAGAATGTGGTGTAGAGCTGAATAATGGTACATAGTATAGGATGTGGTGTATATAGTGGTATATAGTATAGAATATGGTGTATAGAGGTACATAGTATAGAATATGGTGTATAGTGGTACATTGTAGAGAATATGGTTAATAGTGGTATATAGTATAGAATATGGTGTATAGAGGTAAATAGTATAGAATATGGTGTATAAAGGTAAATATTATAGAATATGGTGTATAGTGGTACATAGTCTAGAATGTTGTGTATAGTGGTACATAGAATATGGTGTATAGTGGTACATTGTATAGAATGTGGTGTAGAGCTGTATAGTGGTACATAGTATAGAATATGGTGTATAGTGGTACATAGTATAGAATGTGGTGAAGAGCTGTATAGTGGAACATAGTATAGAATATGGTGTATAATGGTACATAGTATAGAATGTGGTGTATAGTGGAACACAGTGTAGAATGTGGTGTAGAGCTGTATAGTGGTACATAGTATAGAATATGGTGTATTGTGGTACATAGTAAAGAATGTGGTGTAGAGCTGTATAATGGTACATAGTATAGGATGTGGTAAATAGTGGTATATAGTATAGAATATGGTGTATAGAGGTACATAGTATAGAATATGGTGTATAGTGGTACATAGTATATAATATGGTGTATAATGGTACATAGTATAAAATATGGTGTATAATCGTACATAGTATAGAATATGGTGTATAGAGGTACATAGTATAGAATAAGGTGTATAGTGCTACATTGTATAGAATATGGTGTTTAGTGGTACATAGTATAAATTATGGTGTATAGAGGTACATTGTATAGAATATGGTGTATAGTGGTACATAGTATAGAATGTTGTGTAGAGCTGTATAGTTGTTTATAGTATAGAATATGGTGTATAGTGGTAAATAGTATAGAATGTGTTGTATAGTGGTACATAGTATAGAATTTGATGTAGAGCTGTATAGTGGTACATAGTATAGAATGTGGTATATAATGGTATATAGTATAGAATATGGTGTATAGTGGTACATAGTATAGAATGTTGTGTAGAGCTGTATAGTGGTTTATAGTATAGAATGTGGTGTATAGTAGTACATATTATAGAATGTGGTGTAATGCTGTATAATGGTACATAGTATAGAATATGGTGTATAGTGGTACATAGTATGGAATGTTGTGCCGAGCTGTATAGTGGTTTATAGTATAGAATGTGGTGTATAGTAGTAAATATTATAGAATGTGTTGTGAAGCTGTATAATGGTACATAGTATAGAATATGGTGTATAGAGGTACATAGTATAGAATATGGTGTATAGTGGTACATAGTATAGAATGTGGTGAAGAGCTGTATAGTGGTACATAGTATAGAATGTGGTGTATAGTGGTACATAGTATAGAACATAGTGAATAGAGGTACAAAGTATAGAATATGGTGTATAGTGGTACATAGTATAGAATGTGGTGTATAGTGAGTGGTACATAGTATAGAATATGGTGTATAGAGGTACATAGTATAGAATATGGAGTATAGAGGTACATAGTATAGAATATGGTGTATAGTGGTACATAGTCTTAAATATGGTGTATAGTGGTACATAGTATAGAATGTGGTGTTGAGCTGTATAGTGGTACATAGTATAGAATATGGTGTATAGTGGTACATAGTATAGAATGTGGTGTAGAGCTGTGTAGTGGTATATAGTACAGAATGTGGAATATAGTGCTACATAGTATAGAATATGGTGTATAGTGGTACTTAGTAAAGAATGTGGTGTATAGTAGTAAAAAGTATAGAATATGGTGTAGAGCTGTACAGTGGTACATAGTATAGAAAGTGGAATAGAGCTGTATAGTGGTTCATAGTATAGAATATGGTGTATAGTGGCATAGAGTATAGAATATGGGGTAGAGCTGAATAGTTGTATATAGTATAGAATATGGTGTATAGTGGTACATTGTATAGAATATGGTGTATAGTGGTATATAGTATAGAATATGGTGTATAGAGGTACAAAGTATAGAATATGGTGTATAGAGGTACATAGTATAGAATGTGGTGTATAGTGGTACATAGTATAGAATATGGTGTAAAGTGGTACATAGTATAGAGTATGGTGTATAGTGGTACAGAGTAAATAATATGGTGAAGAGCTGTATAGTGGTACATTGTATAGAATATGGTGTAGAACAGTATAGTGGTACATAGTATAGAATATGGTGTAAAGAGGTACATAGTATAGAATATGGTGTATTGTGGTACATAGTATAGAATTAGGTGTATAGAGGTACATAGTATAGAATATGGTGTATAGTTCTACATAGTATAGAATGTGTAGTATAGTGGTACATAGTATAAAATATTGTGTATAGCGGTTTATACTATAGAATATGGTATATAGTGGTACATAGTATAGATTATGGTGTTTTGTGGTACATAGTATAAAATATGGTGTATAATCGTACATAGTATAGAATATGGTGTATAGAGGTACATAGTATAGAATAAGGTGTATAGTGCTACATAGTATAGAATGTGGTGTATAGTGGTACATAGTATAAATTATGGTGTATAGAGGAACATAGTATAGAATATGGTGTATAGTCAGACATAGTCTAGAATGTGGTGTATAGTGGTACATAGAATATGGTGTTTAGTGGTACATAGTATAGAATATGGTGTAGAGCTGTATAGTGGTTCATAGTATAGAATATGGTGTATAGTGGTACAGAGTATAGAATATGGGGAAGAGCTGAATAGTTGTATATAGTATAGAATATGGTGTATAGTGGTACATTGTATAGAATATGGTGTATAGTGGTATATAGTATAGAAATATGGTGTATAGAGGTACATAGTATAGAATATGGTGTATAGAGGTACATAGTATAGAGTATGGGTGTATAGTGGTACAGAGTAAATAATATGGTGAAGAGCTGTATAGTGGTACATAGTATAGAATATGATGTAGAACAGTATAGTGGTACATAGTATAGAATATGGTATATAGTGTTACATAGTATAGAATATGGTGTTTTTGTGGTACATAGTATAAAATATGGTGTATAGTGGTACATAGTATAGAATATGGTGTATAGAGGTACATAGTATAGAATAAGGTGTATAGTGCTACATAGTGTTAGAATATGGTGTATAGTCAGACATAGTCTAGAATGTGGTGTATAGTGGTACATAGAATATGGTGTATAGTGGTACATAGTATAGAATGTGGTGTAGTGCTGTATAGTGGTACATAGTATAGAATGTGGTGTATAGTAGTACATAATATAGAATGTGGTGTAGAGCTGTATAATGGTACATAGTATAGAATGTGGTGTATAGTGGTACATAGTATAGAATATGGTGTATAGAATTACATAGTATAGAATATGTTGTATAGTGGTACATAGTATAGAATGTGGTGTATAGTGGTACATAGTATAGAATATGGTGTTCAGTGGTACATAGTATAGAATGTGGTGTACAGATGTATAGTGGTACATAGTATAGAATATGGTGTAGAGCTGTATAGTAGTACATAGTATAGAATGTGGAATATAGTGGTACATAGTATAGAACATAATGTATAGAGGTACAAAGTATAGAATATGGTGTATATTGGTACATAGTATAGAATGTGGTGTATAGTGTTACATATTTTAGAATATGGTGTATAGTGGTACATAGTATAGAATGTTGTGTATAGTAGTATATAGTATATATTATGGTGTAGAGCTGTATAGTAGTACATAGTATAGAGTATGGAGTAGAGGTGTATAGTGGTACATTGTATAGAATATGGTGTATAGTGGTATATAGTATAGAATATGGTGTAGAGCTGTATAGTGGTTCATAGTATAGAAAAAGGTGTATAGTATTACATAGTATAGAATATGGGGTAGAGCTATATAGTGGGTATATAGTATAGAATATGGTGTATAGTGGTACATAGTATAGAATATGGTGTATAGTGGTATATAGTATAGAATATGGTTTATAGAGGTATATAGTATAGAATATGGTGTATAGACGTACATAGTATAGAATATGGTGTATAATGGTACATAGTCTGGAATATGGTGTATAGTGGTACATCATATAGAATGTGCGTGTAGAGCTGTATGTTGGTAGATAGTGTAGAATATGGTGTATAGTGGTACATAGTATAGAATGTGGTGTAGAGCTGTTAATTGGTACATAGTATAGAATATGGTGTATAGTGGTACATAGTATAGAATAACGTGTATAGTGGTTCATAGTATAGAATGTGGTTTACAGCTGTATAATGGTACATACTATAGAATGTGGTATAAAGCTGTTATAGTGGTACATAGTATAGAATATGGTGTATAGTAGCATATAGTATAGAATATGGTATAGAGCTGTATTGTGGGTATATAGTATAGAATATGGTGTAGAGCTGTAAAGTGGTACATAGTATAGAATATGGTGTAGAGCTGTATAGTGGTACATAGTATACAATATGGTGTATAGTGGTATATAGTATAGAATATGGTGTAGAGCTGTAAAGTGGTGCATAGTATAGAGTATTGTGTATAGTGATACATAGTATAGAATATGGTGTAGAGCTGTATAGTGGTATGTAGTATAGAATATGGTGTATAGTGCTACATAGTATAGAATATGGTGTATAGTGGTATATAGTATAGAATGTGGTGTAGAGCTGTATAGTGGTACATAGTATAGCATATGGTGTAAGTGGTACATAGTAGAAAATACGGTGTATAGAGGTACATAGTATAGAATATGGTGTATAGTGGTACATAGTATAGAATGTGGTGTATAGTGGTGCATAGTGGTACATAGTATAGAGTGTGGTGTAGTGGTACATAGTATAGAATGTGGTGTATAGTGGTATATGGTGTAGAGCTGTATAGTGGTACATAGTATAGAATGTGGTGTATAGTAGTACATAGTATAGAATACGGTGTAGAGCTGTATAGTTGGACATAGTATAGAATGTGGTGTAGATCTGTATAGTGGTACATAGTATAGAATATGGTGTATAGTGGTACATAGAATAGAATGTGTTTGTAGAGCTGTATAGTGGTACATAGTATAGAATGTGGTGTATAGTGGTACACAGTATAGAATATGGTGTACAGTGGTACATAGTATAGAATATGGTGTAGTGCTGTATAGTTGTACATAGTATAGAATATGGTGTAGAGCTGTATAGTGGTACATAGTATGGAATATGGTGTATAGTGGTACATAGTATAGAATATGGTGTATAGAGGTACATAGTATAGAATATGGTGTATAGTGGTACATAGTATGGAATACGTTGTATAGTGGAACATAGTATAGAATATGGTGTAATGTGGTACATAGTATAGAATATGGTGTAAAGTGGTACATTGTAAAGAATATGGTGTAGAGGTACAAAGTATAGAATATGGTGTATAGTGGTACTTAGTATAGAATGTGGTGTATAGTGGTACATAGTATAGAATGTGGTGTATAGAGGTAAATAGTCTAGAATATGGTGTATAGTGGTACATAGAATAGAATGTGGTGTAGAGCTGAATAGTGGTACATAGTATAGAATATGGATTATAGTGGTACATAGTATAGAATGTGGTGTAGTGCTGTATAGTGTTACATAGTATAGAATGTGGTGTATATTGCTACATAGTATAGAATATGGTGTATAGTGGTACTTAGTATAGAATGTGATCTATAGCAGTATAGACTATAGAATATGGTGTAGAGCTGTACAGTTGTACATAGTATAGAATGTGGTATAGAGCTGTACAGTGGTACATAGCATTGAATATGGTGTAGAGGTGTATAGTGGTACATAGTATAGAATATGGTGTATAGTGGTAAATAGTATAGAATGTGGTTGTAGAGCTGTATAGTGGTTCATAGTATAGAATATGGTGTATAGTGGTACATAGTATAGAATATGGGGTAGAGCTGTATAGTTGTATATAGTATAGAATATGGTGTATAGTGGTACATTGTATAGAATATGGTTAATAGTGGTATATAGTATAGAATATGGTGTATAGAGGTAAATAGTATAGAATATGGTGTATAAAGGTAAATATTATAGAATATGGTTGTATAGTGGTACATTGTATAGAATGTGGTGTAGAGCTGTATAGTGGTACATAGTATAGAATATGGTGTATAGTGGTATATAGTATAGAATGTGGTGAAGAGCTGTATAGTGGAACATAGTATAGAATTTGCTCTATATTGGTACATAGTATAGAATGTGGTGTATAGTGGAACACAGTGTAGAATGTGGTGTAGAGCTGTATAGTGGTACATAGTATAGAATATGGTGTATTGTGGTACATAGTATAGAATGTGGTGTAGAGCTGTATAATGGTACATAGTATAGGATGTGGTGTATAGTGGTATATAGTATAGAATATGGTGTATAGAGGTACATAGTATAGAATATGGTGTATAGTGGTACATAGTATAGAATATGGTTAATAGTGGTATATAGTATAGAATATGGTGTATAAAGGTAAATATTATAGAATATGGTGTATACTGGTACATAGTCTAGAATGTTGTGTATAGTGGTACATAGAATATGGTGTATAGTGGTACATTGTATAGAATGTGGTGTAGAGCTGTATAGTGGTACATAGTATAGAATATGGTGTATTGTGGTACATAGTAAAGAATGTGGTGTAGAGCTGTATAATGGTACATAGTATAGGATGTGGTGTATAGTGGTATATAGTATAGAATATGGTGTATAGAGGTACATAGTATAGAATATGGTGTATAGTGGTACATAGTATAGAATATGGTGTATAGTGGTACATAGTATAGAATGTGGTGTAGAGCTGTATAGTGGAACATAGTATAGATTATTGTTTAGAGCTGTATAGTGGTACAAAGTATAAAATGTGTTATATAGTGGTACATATTATAGAATGTGGTGTAGAGCTGCATAATGGTACATAGTATAGAATGTGGTGTATAGTGTTACATAGTATAGAATATGGTCTATTGTGGTACATAGTATAGAATGTGGTGTAGAGCTGTATAATGGTACATAGTATAGGATGTGGTGTATAGTGGTATATAGTAGTAAGAATATGGTGTATATTGGTACATAGTATAGAATATGGTGTATAGTGGTACATAGTATAGAATGTGGTGTAGAGCTGTATAGTGGTACATAGTATAGAATATTGTTTAGAGCTGTATAGTGGTACATAGTATAAAATGTGGTATATAGTGGTACATATTATAGAATGTGGTGTAGAGCTGTATAATGGTACATAGTATAGAATGTGGTGTATAGTGTTACATAGTATAGAATATGGTGTATAGTGGTACATAGTATAGAATGTGTTGTATAGTAGTATATAGTATAGAATATGGTATAGAGCAGTATAGTGGTACATAGTATAGAATATGGTGTAGAGGTATATAGTGGTATATAGTATAGAATATGGTGTATAGTTGTATATAGTATAGAATGTGGTGTAAAGCTGTATAGTGGTTCATA
>JAUIMM010003787.1:0-42058 GCA_031769625.1 Taudactylus pleione
ATTCTATACTATGTTCCATTATACAGCTCTACACCACATTCTATATTATGTACCACTATACACCACATTCTATACTATGTACGATTATATAGCTCTGTACCGCATTCTATACTATGTACCACAATACACCATATTCAATACTATGTACCACTATACAGCTCTACTCCACATTCTATACTATGTACCACTAAACACCATATTCTATGTAACACTATACACCACATTCTAAACTATGTCTGAATATACACCATATTCTATACTATGTACCTCTATACACCATAATTTATACTATTTACCACTATACACCACATTCTACACTATGTAGCACTATACACCATATTCTATACTATGTACCTCTATACACCATATTCTATGCTATGTACCACTATACACCATATTCTATATTATGTACCACAAAACACCATATTCTACACTATGTACCACTATATACCATATTCTATACTGTATACCATTTATAAAGCTCTACCCCATATTCTATACCATGTACCACTATACACCATATTCTATACTTTGTACAATACACCATATTCTTTACTATGTACCATTATACACCATATTCTATATACCACTATTCACCACATTCTATACTATTTACCACTATACAGCTCTATACCACATTCTAGACTATGTACCACTATACACCATATTCTATACTATGTACCACTATACACCATATTCTATACTATGTACTATTCAACATATTCTATATTATGTACCACTATACACCATATTCTATACTATGTACCACTATATAGCTCTACATCATATATTATACAATATACCACTATACACCATATTCTATACTATGTACAACTATACACCATATTCTATACTATGTACCACTATACACCTTATTCTATACCATATTCCACTATACACTATATTCTATACTATGTTGCACTATACACCATATTCTATACTGTATACCACAATACACCATATTCTATTCTATGTACCACTATACACCTCTACACCATATTCTATACTATGTACCACTATACAGCTCTATACCACATTCTACACTATGTACCACTATACAGCTCTACACCATATTCTATACTATATACTACTGTACACCATATTCTAAACTTAGTACCACTATACAACATATTCTATACTATGTACTTCTATACACCATATTCTATACTATGTACCACTATACACGACATTCTATACTATGTACCATTATACAGCTCTATACCACATTCTATATTATGTACCACTATACACCACATTCTATACTATGTGCACTATACAGCTCTATACCACATTCTATACTATGTACCACAATACACCATATTCTAAACTATGCACCACTATACAGCTCTGAACCACAATCTATACTATGTACCACTAAATACCATATTCTATGTAACACTATATACCACATTCTAGACTATGGGCCTGATTCAGACCCACTCGCGAGTTGCTGTCAGCTCGCAAGTGGGTCGATGTTATGGACTGAGCATGCGCACGACGGAGGGATCTCTGTCGTGCGCATGCGCCAGACTCGACGAGCGAAGGAAAGTCCTTCGCTCGTTGTGTCCGATCAAAGGGGGCGTGCTGTCAATGTTGATTGACAGCACGCCCCCTTTAGTGGGCATGCCGGGGGCGTGCCTCCCTGATGGGGGAGTTCCCTCCCTGTCAGTGGGAGTGATTTTGGCTCTGATAGAGCCGAAATCACTCCGGAGCTTGCGGTTGAAAACCTCAACCGCAGGCTCCGGCTCGCAAATTCGATGGTCGCGATGGTCTCGACCATCGCGACCATCACAATGCACGCTCGTATAGCCTGTGGGTGGTGACCCACAGCTATACGAGCGTCCAGGAGGACACTCCATGAAAATGGAGCCCGGCCCTCTTTCAGAGCGTGCGCTCTGCTCAGAGCGTATGGCTCTGAATGAGGGCCTATATCTGACTATACACCATATTCTATACTATGTACCTCTATAAACCATAATTTATACTATGTACCACTATACACCACATTCTATACTATGTACCACTATACACCATATTCTTTACTATGTACCACAAAACACCATATTCTATACTATTTTCCACTATATACCATATTCTATATTATAAACCGCTATACACCATATTTTATACTATGTACCAATATAAAGCTCTACCCCATATTCTAAACCATGTACCACTATACACCATATTCTATACTTTGTACAATACACCATATTCTTTACTATGTACCATTATACACCATATTCTATGTACCACTATACACCACATTCTATACTATGTACCACTATACAACATATTCTATACTATATACCACTATGCAGCTCTACCCAATATTCTATACCATGTACCAGTATACACCATATTCTATACTATGTACCACTATACAACATATTCTATACTATATACCACTATAAAGCTCTACCCCATATTCTATACCATGTACCAATATACACCATATTCTATACTATGTACTATACACCATATTCTATACTATATACCACTATACACCATATTCTATACTATGTACCACTATACAGCTCTACATCATATTCTATACAATATACCACTATACACCATATTCTATGCTATGTACCACTATACACCATATTCTGTACTATGTACCACTATACACCATATTCTATACTATATACCAATATACACCATATTCTATACTATGTACCATAATACGCCATATTCTATACTATGTACCACTATACACCATATTCTATACTATATACCACTATACAGCTCTACACCATATTCTTTACTGTATACCACTGTACACCATATTCTATTCTATGTTCCACTATACACCTCTACACCATATTCTATACTATGTACCACTATACAGCTTTATACCACATTCTATACTATGTACCACTATACAGCTATACACCATATTCTATACGATATACTACTATACTATTAATTTGTGCTCTACACCACATTCTGTACTTCATACCACTATACACCAAATTCTATACTATGTTGCACTATACACCATATTCTATACTATATACCACTATACAGCTCTACACCATATTCTATACTATGTTCCACTATAAAGCTCTATACCACATTCTATACTTAGTACCACTATACAGCTCTACACCATATTCTATACGATATACTACTATACGCCACATTCTAAACTTAGTACCACAATACATGATATTCCATACTATGTAACACTATACACCACATTCTATACTATGTACCACTATACAGCTCTACACCACATTCTATAATTTGTACCACTATACACCACATTCTATACTATGTACCACTATAAAGCTCTACACCATATTCTATACTATATACTACTATACAACATATTCTAAACTTAATACCACGATACACGATATTCTATACTATGTAACACTATACACCACATTCTATACTATGTACCACTGTACACCACATTCTAGACTATGTACCACTATACAACATATTCTATACTATGTACCACTATACACCACATTCTATACTATCTACCAATATACAGCTCTATACCACATTCTATATTATGTACCACTATACACCACATTCTATACTATGTACAACTATACAGCTCTATACTGCATTCTATACTATGTACCACATTACAACATATTCTATACTATGCAACACTATACAGCTCTATACCACATTCTATACTATGTACCACTAAACACCATATTCTATGTAATACTATACACCACATTCTAGACTATGACTGAATATATACCATATTCTTAACTATGTACCTCTATACACCATAATTTATACTATGTACCACTATACCCCACATTCTATACAATGTAGCACTAAACACAATATTCTATACTATGTACCTCTATACATCATATTCTATACTATGTACCACTATACACCATATTCTATACTATGTACCACAAAACACCATATTCTATGCTATGTACCACTATACACACCATATTCTATACTATAAACTGCTATACACCATATTTTATACTATGTACCACTATACAACACATTCTATACTATGTACCACTATACAGCTCTACACCATATTCTATACTATGTTCCTCTATACAGCATATTCTATACTATGTACCACTATACACCATATTCTATACTATGTACCACTATACACACCATATTCTATACTATATACCTCTATACACCATTTTCTATACTATGTACCACTATACACCATATTCTATGCTATGTAGCACAATACAGCTCTATACCACATTCTATACTATGTACCACTATACACCATATTCTATGTACCACTATACACCACATTCTAGTCTATGTACCACTATACACCATATTCTATACTATGTACCTCTATACACCATATTCTATACTATGTACCACTATACACCACATTCTATACTATGTACCATTATACAGCTCTAAATCAAATTCTATAATATGTACCACTATACACGATATTCTATACTATGTACCACTATACAGCTCTTCACCACATTCTATACTATGTAGCACTATACACCATATTCTATAATATGTACCACAATACACCATATTCTATACTATGTACCTCTATACACCATATTCTATACTGTGTACCACTATACACCATATTCTATACTATGTGCCACAATACACCATAATCTATACTATTTACCACTATATACCATATTCTATACTATATTCTGCTATACACCATATTTTATACTATGTACCACTATACAACACATTCTATACTATGTACGACTATACACCATATTCTATAATATGTACATCTATACAAAATATTCTATACTATGTACCACTATACACCATATTCTATATTATGTACCACTATAAACCATATTCTATACTATAAACAACTATACAGCTCACCCCATATTCTATACTATGTACCTCTATACACCATAATTTATACTATGTACCACTATACACCACATTCTATACTATGTAGCACTATAGACCATATTCTATACTATGTACTACTATACACCATTTTCTATGCTATGAACCACTATACAGCTCTACACCATATTCTATACTATATACCACTGTACACCATATTCTGTACTATATACCACTATTCACCTCTACACCATATTCTATACTATGTACCACTATACAGCTGTATACCACATTCTATATTATGTACCACTATACAGCTCGACACCATATTCTATACTATGTACCACTATACACCATATTCTATACTATGTACCACTATACACACCATATTCTATACTATGTACCTCTATACACCATTTTCTATACTATGTACCACTATACACCATATTCTATGCTATGTAGCACAATACAGCTCTACACCACATTCTATACTATGTACCACTATACACCATATTCTATGTACCACTATACACCACATTCTAGGCTATGTACCACTATACACCATATTCTATACTATGTACCTCTATACACCATATTCTATACTATGTACCACTATACACCACATTCTATACTATGTACCATTATACAGCTCTAAATCAAATTCTATACTATGTACCACTATACACCACATTCTATACTATGTACAATTACACAGCTCTACATCACATTCTATAATATGTACCACTATACACCATATTCTATACTATGTACCACTATACAGCTCTACACCACATTCTATACTATGTACCACTATACACCATATTCTATACTATATACCACAATACAGCTCTACACCATATTCTATACTATGTTCCACTATAAAGCTCTATACCACATTCTATACTATGTACCACTATACAGCTCTACACCATTTTCTATACGATATACTACTATACGCCACATTCTAAACTTAGTACCACAATACACGATATTCCATACTATGTAACACTATACACCATATTCTATACTATGTACCACAATACACCATATTCTACACTATGTACCACTATACACCGTATTCAATAATATGTACCACTATACACCATATTCTATAATATGTACCTCTATACACCATATTCTATACTATGTATCACTATACACCATATTCTATACTATGTACCACAATACAGCTCTACACCATATTCTATACTATGTACCACAATACAGCACTACACCATATTTTATACTATGTACCACTATACAGCTCTACACCATATTCTATACTATGTACCACTATACACCATATTCTATATTATGTACCACTATACACCATATTCTATACTATGTACCACTATACAGCTCTACACCACATTCTATACTATGTACCTCTCTACAGCTCTACACCGTATCCTATACTATGTACTACTAAACACCACATTCTATACTATGTACCACTATACAGCTCTACACCATATACAACTATACACCACATTCTATACTAAGTACCATTACACCACACTCTATATTATGTACCACTATGTACCACTATACACCACATTCAATACTATGTACCACCATACAGCATATTCTATACTATGTACCTCTATACACCATATTCTATACTATGTACCACTATACACCATATGCTACACTATGTACCACTTTACAGCTCTACTCCACATTCTATACTATACACCACTATACACCATATTCTATACTATGTAGCACTATACACCATATTCTATACTACGTACCACTATACAGCTCTACATCATATTCTATGCTATGTATCACTATACAAAATACTCTATAGTATGTACTACTTTACAACTCAACACCATATTCTATACTATATACCACTATACTCCATATTGTATACTATGTACCACTATACAGCTCTACACCATATTCTATACTATGTACCACTATACAGCTCTACCCCATAATCTATACTATAAACCACATTCTATACTATGTACCATTATACAGCTCTACACCACATTCTGTACTATGTACCACTATATACCACATTCTATACTATGTACTACAACACAGCTCTACACCATATTCTATACTATGTACCACTATAATGCTCTACACCATATTCTATACTATGTACCACTATACACCATATTCTATACTATGTTCCACTATACACCACATTCTAGACTATGTAGCACTACACACCATATTCTATGTACCACTTTACACCACATTCTAGACTATTTACCTCTATACACCATATTCTATACTATATACCACTATTAACCATATTCTATACTATATACAACTATACAGCTCTACCCCATATTCTATACTATGTACCACTATACACCATATTCTATACTATGAACCACTATAAAGCTCTACACCATATTCTATACAATTTAACACTATACACCATATTCTATACTATGTACCACTATACACCTCTACACCATATTCTATGCTATGTTCGACTATACAGCTCTATACCACATTCTATACTATGTACAACTGTACAGCGCTACACCATATTCTATACTAGATACTGCTATAGACAACATTCTATACTATGTACCACTATACACCACATTCTATACTATGTACCACTATACACCATATTCTATACTATGTACCACTATACACCATATACTATACTATGTACCACAATACACCACATTCTATACTATGTACCATTATACAGCTTTACACCACATTCTATACTATGAACCACTATACAACACATTCTATACTATGTATCACTTTACAGCTCTACACCACATTCTATACTATGTACCTCTGTACACCATATTCTATACTATGTACCACTATACAGCGCAACACCAAATTCTATACTATGTACCGCTATACACCATATTCTATACTATGTACCTCTATACACCATATTCTATACAATGTACCACTATACACCATATTCTATACTATGTACCACAATACACCATATTCTACACTATGTACCACTATACACCGTATTCAATAATATGTACCACTATACACCATATTCAAAATATGTACCTCTATACACCATATTCATACTATGTATCACTGTACACCATATTCTATACTATGTACCACAATACAGCTCTACACCATATTCTATACTATGTACCACAATACAGCACTACACCATATTCTATACTATGTACCACTATACAGCTCTACACCATATTCTATACTATGTACCACTATACACCATATTCTATACTATGTACCACTATACACCATATTCTATACTATGTACCACTATACAGCTCTACACCACATTCTATACTATGTACCTCTCTACAGCTCTACACCGTATCCTATACTATGTACTACTAAACACCACATTCTATACCACATTCTACAGCTCTACACCATATACAACTATACACCACATTCTATACTATGTACCATTACACCACACTCTATACTATGTACCACTATGTACCACTATACACCACATTCAATACTATGTACCACCATACAGCATATTCTATACTATGTACCTCTATACACCATATTCTATACTATGTACCACTATACACCATATGCTACACTATGTACCACTTTACAGCTCTACTCCACATTCTATACTATACACCACTATACACCATATTCTATACTATGTAGCACTATACACCATATTCTATACTACGTACCAATATACAGCTCTACATCATATTCTATGCTATGTATCACTATACAAAATACTCTATAGTATGTACTACTTTACAACTCTACACCATATTCTATACTATATACCACTATACTCCATATTGTATACTATGTACCACTATACAGCTCTACACCATATTCTATACTATGTACCACTATACAGCTCTACCCCATAATCTATACTATAAACCACATTCTATACTATGTACCATTATACAGCTCTACACCACATTCTGTACTGTGTACCACTATATACCACATTCTATACTATGTACAACTCACAGCTCTACACCATATTCTATACTATGTACCACTATACATCTCTAGTCCACATTCTATACTATGTACCACTGTACACCATATTCTATAATATGTACCACGGTACACCACATTCTAGACTATTTACCACTATACAACATATTTTATACTATTTACTTCTATACACTATATTCTATACTATGTACCACTATACACCATATTCTATACTATGTTCCATTATACAGCTCTACACCACATTCTATATTATGTACCACTATACACCACATTCTATACTATGTACGATTATATAGCTCTGTACCGCATTCTATACTATGTACCACAATACACCATATTCAATACTATGTACCACTATACAGCTCTACTCCACATTCTATACTATGTACCACTAAACACCATATTCTATGTAACACTATACACCACATTCTAAACTATGTCTGAATATACACCATATTCTATACTATGTACCTCTATACACCATAATTTATACTATTTACCACTATACACCACATTCTACACTATGTAGCACTATACACCATATTCTATACTATGTACCTCTATACACCATATTCTATGCTATGTACCACTATACACCATATTCTATATTATGTACCACAAAACACCATATTCTACACTATGTACCACTATATACCATATTCTATACTATATACCATTTATAAAGCTCTACCCAATATTCTATACCATGTACCACTATACACCATATTCTATACTTTGTACAATACACCATATTCTTTACTATGTACCATTATACACCATATTCTATATAACACTATACACCACATTCTATACTATGTACCACTATACAGCTCTATACCACATTCTAGACTATGTACCACTATACACCATATTCTATACTATGTACCACTATACACCATATTCTATACTATGTACTATTCAACATATTCTATATTATGTACCACTATACACCATATTCTATACTATGTACCACTATACAGCTCTACATTATATATTATACAATATACCACTATACACCATATTCTATACTATGTACAACTATACACCATATTCTATACTATGTACCACTATACACCTTATTCTATACCATATTCCACTATACACTATATTCTATACTATGTTGCACTATACACCATATTCTATACTGTATACCACAATACACCATATTCTATTCTATGTACCACTATACACCTCTACACCATATTCTATACTATGTACCACTATACAGCTCTATACCACATTCTACACTATGTACCACTATACAGCTCTACACCATATTCTATACTATATACTACTGTACACCATATTCTAAACTTAGTACCACTATACAACATATTCTATACTATGTACTTCTATACACCATATTCTATACTATGTACCACTATACACTACATTCTATACTATGTACCATTATACAGCTCTATACCACATTCTATATTATGTACCACTATACACCACATTCTATACTATGTGCACTATACAGCTCTATACCACATTCTATACTATGTACCACAATACACCATATTCTAAACTATGCACCACTATACAGCTCTGAACCACAATCTATACTATGTACCACTAAATACCATATTCTATGTAACACTATATACCACATTCTAGACTATGGGCCTGATTCAGACCCACTCGCGAGTTGCTGTCAGCTCGCAAGTGGGTCGATGTTATGGACTGAGCATGCGCACGACGGAGGGATCTCTGTCGTGCGCATGCGCCAGACTCGACGAGCGAAGGAAAGTCCTTCGCTCGTTGTGTCCGATCAAAGGGGGCGTGCTGTCAATGTTGATTGACAGCACGCCCCCTTTAGTGGGCATGCCGGGGGCGTGCCTCCCTGATGGGGGAGTTCCCTCCCTGTCAGTGGGAGTGATTTTGGCTCTGATAGAGCCAAAATCACTCCGGAGCTTGCGGTTGAAAACCTCAACCGCAGGCTCCGGCTCGCAAATTCGATGGTCGCGATGGTCTCGACCATCGCGACCATCACAATGCACGCTCGTATAGCCTGTGGGTGGTGACCCACAGCTATACGAGCGTCCAGGAGGACACTCCATGAAAATGGAGCCCGGCCCTCATTCAGAGCGTGCGCTCTGCTCAGAGCGTATGGCTCTGAATGAGGGCCTATATCTGACTATACACCATATTCTATACTATGTACCTCTATAAACCATAATTTATACTATGTACCACTATACACCACATTCTATACTATGTACCACTATACACCATATTCTTTACTATGTACCACAAAACACCATATTCTATACTATTTTCCACTATATACCATATTCTATACTATAAACCGCTATACACCATATTTTATACTATGTACCAATATAAAGCTCTACCCCATATTCTAAACCATGTACCACTATACACCATATTCTATACTTTGTACAATACACCATATTCTTTACTATGTACCATTATACACCATATTCTATGTACCACTATACACCACATTCTATACTATGTACCACTATACAACATATTCTATACTATATACCACTATGCAGCTCTACCCAATATTCTATACCATGTACCAGTATACACCATATTCTATACTATGTACCACTATACAACATATTCTATACTATATACCACTATAAAGCTCTACCCCATATTCTATACCATGTACCAATATACACCATATTCTATACTATGTACTATACACCATATTCTATACTATATACCACTATACACCATATTCTATACTATGTACCACTATACAGCTCTACATCATATTCTATACAATATACCACTATACACCATATTCTATGCTATGTACCACTATACACCATATTCTGTACTATGTACCACTATACACCATATTCTATACTATATACCAATATACACCATATTCTATACTATGTACCATTATACACCATATTCTATACTATGTACCACTATACACCATATTCTATACTATATACCACTATACAGCTCTACACCATATTCTTTACTGTATACCACTGTACACCATATTCTATTCTATGTTCCACTATACACCTCTACACCATATTCTATACTATGTACCACTATACAGCTTTATACCACATTCTATACTATGTACCACTATACAGCTATACACCATATTCTATACGATATACTACTATACTATTAATTTGTGCTCTACACCACATTCTGTACTTCATACCACTATACACCAAATTCTATACTATGTTGCACTATACACCATATTCTATACTATATACCACTATACAGCTCTACACCATATTCTATACTATGTTCCACTATAAAGCTCTATACCACATTCTATACTATGTACCACTATACAGCTCTACACCATATTCTATACGATATACTACTATACGCCACATTCTAAACTTAGTACCACAATACATGATATTCCATACTATGTAACGCTATACACCACATTCTATACTATGTACCACTATACAGCTCTACACCACATTCTATAATTTGTACCACTATACACCACATTCTATACTATGTACCACTATAAAGCTCTACACCATATTCTATACTATATACTACTATACAACATATTCTAAACTTAATACCACGATACACGATATTCTATACTATGTAACACTATACACCACATTCTATACTATGTACCACTGTACACCACATTCTAGACTATGTACCACTATACAACATATTCTATACTATGTACCACTATACACCACATTCTATACTATCTACCAATATACAGCTCTATACCACATTCTATATTATGTACCACTATACACCACATTCTATACTATGTACAACTATACAGCTCTATACTGCATTCTATACTATGTACCACATTACAACATATTCTATACTATGCACCACTATACAGCTCTATACCACATTCTATACTATGTACCACTAAACACCATATTCTATGTAATACTATACACCACATTCTAGACTATGACTGAATATATACCATATTCTTAACTATGTACCTCTATACACCATAATTTATACTATGTACCACTATACCCCACATTCTATACAATGTAGCACTAAACACAATATTCTATACTATGTACCTCTATACATCATATTCTATACTATGTACCACTATACACCATATTCTATACTATGTACCACAAAACACCATATTCTATGCTATGTACCACTATACACACCATATTCTATACTATAAACCGCTATACACCATATTTTATACTATGTACCACCATACAACACATTCTATACTATGTACCACTATACAGCTCTACACCATATTCTATACTATGTTCCTCTATACAGCATATTCTATACTATGTACCACTATACACCATATTCTATACTATGTACCACTATACACACCATATTCTATACTATATACCTCTATACACCATTTTCTATACTATGTACCACTATACACCATTCTACGCTATGTAGCACAAAACAGCTCTACACCACATTCTATACTATGTACCACTATACACCATATTCTATACTATGTACCTCTATACACCATATTCTATACTATGTACCACTATACACCACATTCTATACTATGTACCATTATACAGCTCTAAATCAAATTCTATAATATGTACCACTATACACCATATTCTATACTATGTACCACTATACAGCTCTACACCACATTCTATACTATGTAGCACTATACACCATATTCTATACTATGTACCACAATACACCATATTCTATACTATGTACCTCTATACACCATATTCTATACTGTGTACCACTATACACCATATTCTATACTATGTGCCACAATACACCATATTCTATACTATTTACCACTATATACCATATTCTATACTATATTCTGCTATACACCATATTTTATACTATGTACCACTATACAACACATTCTATACTATGTAGCACTATACACCATATTCTATACTATGTACCTCTATACACCATATTCTATACTATGTACGACTATACACCATATTCTATACTATGTACATCTATACAAAATATTCTATACTATGTACCACTATACACCATATTCTATATTATGTACCACTATAAACCATATTCTATACTATAAACAACTATACAGCTCACCCCATATTCTATACTATGTACCTCTATACACCATAATTTATACTATGTACCACTATACACCACATTCTATACTATGTAGCACTATAGACCATATTCTATACTATGTACTACTATACACCATTTTCTATGCTATGAACCACTATACAGCTCTACACCATATTCTATACTATATACCACTATACACCATATTCTGTACTATATACCACTATTCACCTCTACACCATATTCTATACTATGTACCACTATACAGCTGTATACCACATTCTATATTATGTACCACTATACAGCTCGACACCATATTCTATACTATGTACCACTATACACCATATTCTATACTATGTACCACTATACACACCATATTCTATACTATGTACCTCTATACAACATTTTCTATACTATGTACCACTATACACCATATTCTATGCTATGTAGCACAATACAGCTCTACACCACATTCTATACTATGTACCACTATACACCATATTCTATACTATATACCACTATACAGCTCTACACCATATTCTTTACTGTATACCACTATACACCATATTCTATTCTATGTTCCACTATACACCTCTACACCATATTCTATACTATGTACCACTATACAGCTTTATACCACATTCTATACTATGTACCACTATACAGCTATACACCATATTCTATACGATATACTACTATACTATTAATTTGTGCTCTACACCACATTCTGTACTTCATACCACTATACACCAAATTCTATACTATGTTGCACTATACACCATATTCTATACTATATACCACTATACAGCTCTACACCATATTCTATACTATGTTCCACTATAAAGCTCTATACCACATTCTATACTATGTACCACTATACAGCTCTACACCATATTCTATACGATATACTACTATACGCCACATTCTAAACTTAGTACCACAATACACGATATTCCATACTATGTAACACTATACACCACATTCTATACTATGTACCACTATACAGCTCTACACCACATTCTATAATTTGTACCACTATACACCACATTCTATACTATGTACCACTATAAAGCTCTACACCATATTCTATACTATATACTACTATACAACATATTCTAAACTTAATACCACAATACATGATATTCTATACTATGTAACACTATACACCACATTCTATACTATGTACCACTGTACACCACATTCTAGACTATGTACCATTTTACAACATATTCTATACTATGTACCACTATACACCACATTCTATACTATCTACCAATATACAGCTCTATACCACATTCTATATTATGTACCACTATACACCACATTCTATACTATGTACAACTATACAGCTCTATACCACATTCTATACTATGTACCACATTACAACATATTGTATACTATGCACCACTATACAGCTCTATACCACATTCTATACTATGTACCACTAAACACCATATTCTATGTAATACTATACACCACATTCTAGACTATGTCTGAATATATACCATATTCTTAACTATGTACCTCTATACACCATAATTTATACTATGTACCACTATACCCCACATTCTATACAATGTAGCACTAAACACAATATTCTATACTATGTACCTCTATACATCATATTCTATACTATGTACCACTATACACCATATTCTATACTATGTACCACAAAACACCATATTCTATGCTATGTACCACTATACACACCATATTCTATACTATAAACCGCTATACACCATATTTTATACTATGTACCACCATACAACACATTCTATACTATGTACCACTATACAGCTCTACACCATATTCTATACTATGTTCCTCTATACAGCATATTCTATACTATGTACCACTATACACCATATTCTATACTATGTACCACTATACACACCATATTCTATACTATATACCTCTATACACCATTTTCTATACTATGTACCACTATACACCATTCTATGCTATGTAGCACAATACAGCTCTACACCACATTCTATACTATGTACCACTATACACCATATTCTATGTACCACTATACACCACATTCTAGGCTATGTACCACTATACACCATATTCTATACTATGTACCTCTATACACCATATTCTATACTATGTACCACTATACACCACATACTTTACTATGTACCATTATACAGCTCTAAATCAAATTCTATAATATGTACCACTATACACCATATTCTATACTATGTACCACTATACAGCTCTACACCACATTCTATACTATGTAGCACTATACACCATATTCTATACTATGTACCACAATACACCATATTCTATACTATGTACCTCTATACACCATATTCTATACTGTGTACCACTATACACCATATTCTATACTATGTGCCACAATACACCATATTCTATACTATTTACCACTATATACCATATTCTATACTATATTCTGCTATACACCATATTCTATACTATGTACCTCTATAAACCATATTCTATACTATGTACCACTATACACCACATTCTATACTATGTACCATTATACAGCTCTAAATCAAATTCTATACTATGTACCACTATACACCACATTCTATACTATGTACAATTACACAGCTCTACATCACATTCTATAATATGTACCACTATACACCATATTCTATACTATGTACCACTATACAGCTCTACACCACATTCTATACTATGTACCACTATACACCATATTCTATACTATATACCACTATACAGCTCTACACCATATTCTATACTATGTTCCACTATAAAGCTCTATACCACATTCTATACTATGTACCACTATACAGCTCTACACCATATTCTATACGATATACTACTATACGCCACATTCTATACTTAGTACCACAATACACGATATTCCATACTATGTAACACTATACACCACATTCTATACAATGTACCACTATACAGCTCTACACCACATTCTATAATATGAACCGCTATACACCACATTCTATACTATGTACCACTATAAAGCTCTACACCATATTCTATACTATACACTACTATACAACATATTCTAAACTTAATACCACAATACACGATATTCTATACTATGTAACACTATACACCACATTCTATACTATGTACCACTGTACACCACATTCTAGACTATGTACCACTATACACCATATTCTATACTATGTACCACTATACACCACATTCTATACTATCTACCAATATACAGCTCTATACCACATTCTATATTATGTACCACTATACACCACATTCTATACTATGTACAACTATACAGCTCTATACCACATTCTATACTATGTACCACATTACAACATATTGTATACTATGCACCACTATACAGCTCTATACCACATTCTATACTATGTACCACTAAACACCATATTCTATGTAATACTATACACCACATTCTAGACTATGTCTGAATATATACCATATTCTTAACTATGTACCTCTATACACCATAATTTATACTATGTACCACTATACCCCACATTCTATACAATGTAGCACTAAACACAATATTCTATACTATGTACCTCTATACATCATATTCTATACTATGTACCACTATACACCATATTCTATACTATGTACCACAAAACACCATATTCTATGCTATGTACCACTATACACACCATATTCTATACTATAAACCGCTATACACCATATTTTATACTATGTACCACCATACAACACATTCTATACTATGTACCACTATACAGCTCTACACCATATTCTATACTATGTTCCTCTATACAGCATATTCTATACTATGTACCACTATACACCATATTCTATACTATGTACCACTATACACACCATATTCTATACTATATACCTCTATACACCATTTTCTATACTATGTACCACTATACACCATTCTATGCTATGTAGCACAATACAGCTCTACACCACATTCTATACTATGTACCACTATACACCATATTCTATGTACCACTATACACCACATTCTAGGCTATGTACCACTATACACCATATTCTATACTATGTACCTCTATACACCATATTCTATACTATGTACCACTATACACCACATACTTTACTATGTACCATTATACAGCTCTAAATCAAATTCTATAATATGTACCACTATACACCATATTCTATACTATGTACCACTATACAGCTCTACACCACATTCTATACTATGTAGCACTATACACCATATTCTATACTATGTACCACAATACACCATATTCTATACTATGTACCTCTATACACCATATTCTATACTGTGTACCACTATACACCATATTCTATACTATGTGCCACAATACACCATATTCTATACTATTTACCACTATATACCATATTCTATACTATATTCTGCTATACACCATATTCTATACTATGTACCTCTATACACCATATTCTATACTATGTACCACTATACACCACATTCTATACTATGTACCATTATACAGCTCTAAATCAAATTCTATACTATGTACCACTATACACCACATTCTATACTATGTACAATTACACAGCTCTACATCACATTCTATAATATGTACCACTATACACCATATTCTATACTATGTACCACTATACAGCTCTACACCACATTCTATACTATGTACCACTATACACCATATTCTATACTATATACCACTATACAGCTCTACACCATATTCTATACTATGTTCCACTATAAAGCTCTATACCACATTCTATACTATGTACCACTATACAGCTCTACACCATATTCTATACGATATACTACTATACGCCACATTCTATACTTAGTACCACAATACACGATATTCCATACTATGTAACACTATACACCACATTCTATACAATGTACCACTATACAGCTCTACACCACATTCTATAATATGAACCGCTATACACCACATTCTATACTATGTACCACTATAAAGCTCTACACCATATTCTATACTATACACTACTATACAACATATTCTAAACTTAATACCACAATACACGATATTCTATACTATGTAACACTATACACCACATTCTATACTATGTACCACTGTACACCACATTCTAGACTATGTACCACTATACACCATATTCTATACTATGTACCACTATACAGCTCTACACCACATTCTATACTATGTACCACTATACACCATATTCTATGTACCACTATATACCACATTCTAGACTATATACCACTCTACACCACATTCTATACTATGTACCTCTATACACCATAATTTATACTATGTACCACTATACACCACAATCTATACTATGTAGCACTATACACAATATTCTAGACTGTATACCACTATACACCATATTCTATACTATGTACCTCTATACACCATATTCTATACTATGTACCACTATACAACACATTCTATACTATGTAGCACTATACACCATATTCTATACTATGTACCTCTATACACCATATTCTATACTATGTACGACTATACACCATATTCTATACTATGTACCACAATACACCATAATCTATACTATGTTCCACTATACATCTCTACTCCACATTCTATACTATGTTCCTCTATACACCATATTCTATACTATGTACCACTATATAGCTCTACACAAATTCTATACTATGTACCACTATACACCATATTCTATACTATGTACCTCTATACACCATATTCTATACTATGTACCACAATACACCATATTCTATACTATGTACCACTATACATCTCTACACCACATTCTATACTATGTACCTCTATACACCATATTATATACTATGTACCACTATACACACCATATTCTATACTATTTACCTCTATACACCATTTTCTATACTATGTACCACTATACACCATATTCTGTGCTATGTAGCACAATACAGCTCTACACCATATTCTATACTATGTACCACTATACAGCACTACACCATATTCTATACTATGTACCACTTTACAGGTCTACACCATATTCTATACTATGTACCACTATTCACCATATTCTATACTATTAACCACTATACAGCTCTACATCACTTTCTGTACTATATACCACTATACACCATTTTCTATACTATGTAGCACTATACACCATATTCTAGACTATGTACCACTATATTCCATATTCTATACTATGTACATCTATACACCATATTCTATACTATGTACCTCTATACACCATATTCTATACTGTATACCACTATACACCATATTCTATACTGTGTACCACTATTC
The DNA here is from genome assembly GCA_031769625.1 of Taudactylus pleione. Lineage (NCBI taxonomy): Eukaryota > Metazoa > Chordata > Amphibia > Anura > Myobatrachidae > Taudactylus > Taudactylus pleione. Next base: position 19,941 of record JAUIMM010003787.1, read on the forward strand.
ATCTCTACACCACATTCTATACTATGTTCCTCTATACACCATATTCTATACTATGTACCACTATATAGCTCTTCACCAAATTCTATACTATGTACCACTATACACCACATTCTATACTATTTACCACTATACACCATATTCTATACTATGTACCACTATACACCATATTCTATACTATGTATCACAATACACCATATTCTATACTGTGTACCACTATACACCATATTCTATACTATGTACCACAATACACACCATATTCTATACTATGTACCGATATACACCATTTTCTTTTCTATGTACCACAATACACCATATACTATGCTATGTAACACAATACAGCTCTACACCATATTCTATACTATTTACCATTATACAGCACTACACAATATTCTATACTATGTACCACTTTACAGGTCTACACCAAATTCTATACTATGTACCACTATTCACCATATTCTATACTATGTACCACTATACAGCTCTACACCACATTCTGTACTATATACCACTATACACCATATTCTATTCTATGTTCCACTATACACCTCTTCACCATATTCTATACTATGTACCACTATACAGCTTTATACCACATTCTATACTATGTACCACTATACAGCTATACACCATATTCTATACGATATACTACTATACTATTAATTTGTGCTCTACACCACATTCTGTACTTCATACCACTATACACCAAATTCTATACTATGTTGCACTATACACCATATTCTATACTATATACCACTATACAGCTCTACACCATATTCTATACTATGTTCCACTATAAAGCTCTATACCACATTCTATACTATGTACCACTATACAGCTCTACACCATATTCTATACGATATACTACTATACGCCACATTCTAAACTTAGTACCACAATACACGATATTCCATACTATGTAACACTATACACCACATTCTATACTATGTACCACTATACAGCTCTACACCACATTCTATAATTTGTACCACTATACACCACATTCTATAATATGTACCACTATAAAGCTCTACACCATATTCTATACTATATACTACTATACAACATATTCTAAACTTAATACCACAATACATGATATTCTAAACTATGTAACACTATACACCACATTCTATACTATGTACCACTGTACACCACATTCTAGACTATGTACCACTTTACAACATATTCTATACTATGTACCACTATACACCACATTCTATACTATCTACCAATATACAGCTCTATACCACATTCTATATTATGTACCACTATACACCACATTCTATACTATGTACAACTATACAGCTCTATACCACATTCTATACTATGTATCACATTACAATATATTGTATACTATGCACCACTATACAGCTCTATACCACATTCTATACTATGTACCACTAAACACCATATTCTATGTAATACTATACACCACATTCTAGACTATGTCTGAATATATACCATATTCTTAACTATGTACCTCTATACACCATAATTTATACTATGTACCACTATACCCCACATTCTATACAATGTAGCACTAAACACAATATTCTATACTATGTACCTCTATACATCATATTCTATACTATGTACCACTATACACCATATTCTATACTATGTACCACAAAACACCATATTCTATGCTATGTACCACTATACACACCATATTCTATACTATAAACCGCTATACACCATATTTTATACTATGTACCACCATACAACACATTCTTTACTATGTACCACTATACAGCTCTACACCATATTCTATACTATGTTCCTCTATACAGCATATTCTATACTATGTACCACTATACACCATATTCTATACTATGTACCACTATACACACCATATTCTATACTATATACCTCTATACACCATTTTCTATACTATGTACCACTATACACCATTCTATGCTATGTAGCACAATACAGCTCTACACCACATTCTATACTATGTACCACTATACACCATATTCTATGTACCACTATACACCACATTCTAGGCTATGTACCACTATACACCATATTCTATACTATGTACCTCTATACACCATATTCTATACTATGTACCACTATACACCACATACTATACTATGTACCATTATACAGCTCTAAATCAAATTCTATAATATGTACCACTATACACCATATTCTATACTATGTACCACTATACAGCTCTACACCACATTCTATACTATGTAGCACTATACACCATATTCTATACTATGTACCACAATACACCATATTCTATACTATGTACCTCTATACACCATATTCTATACTGTGTACCACTATACACCATATTCTATACTATGTGCCACAATACACCATATTCTATACTATTTACCACTATATACCATATTCTATACTATATTCTGCTATACACCATATTTTATACTATGTACCACTATACAACACATTCTATACTATGTAGCACTATACACCATATTCTATACTATGTACCTCTATACACCATATTCTATACTATGTATGACTATACACCATATTCTATACTATGTACATCTATACAAAATATTCTATACTATGTACCACTATACACCATATTCTATATTATGTACCACTATAAACCATATTCTATACTATAAACAACTATACAGCTCACCCCATATTCTATACTATGTACCTCTATACACCATAATTTATACTATGTACCACTATACACCACATTCTATACTATGTAGCACTATAGACCATATTCTATACTATGTACTACTATACACCATTTTCTATGCTATGAACCACTATACAGCTCTACACCATATTCTATACTATATACCACTATACACCATATTCTGTAATTCACCTCTACACCATATTCTATACTATGTACCACTATACAGCTGTATACAACATTCTATATTATGTACCACTATACAGCTCGACACCATATTCTATACTATGTACCACTATACACCATATTCTATACTATGTACCACTATACACACCATATTCTATACTATGTTCCTCTATACACCATTTTCTATACTATGTACCACTATACACCATATTCTATGCTATGTAGCACAGTACCACTATACACCATATTCTATGTACCACTATACACCACATTCTAGGCTATGTACCACTATACACCATATTCTATACTATGTACCTCTATACACCATATTCTATACTATGTACCACTATACACCACATTCTATACTATGTACCATTATACAGCTCTAAATCAAATTCTATACTATGTACCACTATACACCACATTCTATACTATGTACAATTACACAGCTCTACATCACATTCTATAATATGTACCACTATACACCATATTCTATACTATGTACCACTATACAGCTCTACACCACATTCTATACTATGTACCACTATACACCATATTCTATACTATATACCACTATACAGCTCTACACCATATTCTATACTATGTTCCACTATAAAGCTCTATACCACATTCTATACTATGTACCACTATACAGCTCTACACCATATTCTATACGATATACTACTATACGCCACATTCTAAACTTAGTACCACAATACACGATATTCCATACTATGTAACACTATACACCACATTCTATACAATGTACCACTATACAGCTCTACACCACATTCTATAATATGAACCACTATACACCACATTCTATACTATGTACCACTATAAAGCTCTACAACATATTCTATACTATATACTACTATACAACATATTCTAAACTTAATACCACAATACACGATATTCTATACTATGTAACACTATACACCACATTCTATACTATGTACCACTGTACACCACATTCTAGACTATGTACCACTATACACCATATTCTATACTATGTACCACTATACAGCTCTACACCACATTCTATACTATGTACCACTATACACCATATTCTATGTACCACTATATACCACATTCTAGACTATATACCACTATACACCACATTCTATACTATGTACCTCTATACACCATAATTTATACTATGTACCACTATACACCACATTCTATACTATGTAGCACTATACACAATATTCTAGACTATATACCACTATACACCATATTCTATACTATGTACCTCTATACACCATATTCTATACTATGTACCACTATACAACACATTCTATACTATGTAGCACTATACACCATATTCTATACTATGTACCTCTATACACCATATTCTATACTATGTACGACTATACACCATATTCTATACTATGTACCACAATACACCATAATCTATACTATGTTCCACTATACATCTCTACTCCACATTCTATACTATGTTCCTCTATACACCATATTCTATACTATGTACCACTATACACCATATTCTATACTATGTACCACTATACACCACATTCTATACTATGTACCATTATACAGCTCTAAATCAAATTCTATACTATGTACCACTATACACCACATTCTATACTATGTACAATTACACAGCTCTACATCACATTCTATAATATGTACCACTATACACCATATTCTATACTATGTACCACTATACAGCTCTACACCACATTCTATACTATGTACCACTATACACCATATTCTATACTATATACCACTATACAGCTCTACACCATATTCTATACTATGTTCCACTATAAAGCTCTATACCACATTCTATACTATGTACCACTATACAGCTCTACACTATATTCTATACGATATACTACTATACGCCACATTCTAAACTTAGTACCACAATACACGATATTCCATACTATGTAACACTATACACCACATTCTATACAATGTACCACTATACAGCTCTACACCACATTCTATAATATGAACCACTATACACCACATTCTATACTATGTACCACTATAAAGCTCTACACCATATTCTATACTATATACTACTATACAACATATTCTAAACTTAATACCACAATACACGATATTCTATACTATGTAACACTATACACCATATTCTATACTATGTACCACTATACAGCTCTACACCACATTCTATACTATGTACCACTATACACCATATTCTATGTACCACTATATACCACATTCTAGATTATATACCACTATACACCACATTCTATACTATGTACCTCTATACACCATATTTTATACTATGTACCACTATACACCACATTCTATACTATGTAGCACTATACACAATATTCTAGACTATATACCACTATACACCATATTCTATACTATGTACCTCTATACACCATATTCTATACTATGTACCACTATACAACACATTCTATACTATGTAGCACTATACACCATATTCTATACTATGTACCTCTATACACCATATTCTATACTATGTACGACTATACACCATATTCTATACTATGTACCACAATACACCATAATCTATACTATGTTCCACTATACATCTCTACTCCACATTCTATACTATGTTCCTCTATACACCATATTCTATACTATGTACCACTATATAGCTCTACACCAAATTCTATACTATGTACCACTATACACCATATTCTATACTATGTACCTCTATACACCATATTCTATACTATGTACCACAATACACCATATTCTATACTATGTACCACTATACATCTCTACACCACATTCTATACTATGTACCTCTATACACCATATTATATACTATGTACCACTATACACACCATATTCTATACTATTTACCTCTATACACCATTTTCTATACTATGTACCACTATACACCATATTCTGTGCTATGTAGCACAATACAGCTCTACACCATATTCTATACTATGTACCACTATACAGCACTACACCATATTCTATACTATGTACCACTTTACAGGTCTACACCATATTCTATACTATGTACCACTATTCACCATATTCTATACTATTAACCACTATACAGCTCTACATCACTTTCTGTACTATATACCACTATACACCATTTTTCTATACTATGTAGCACTATACACCATATTCTAGACTATGTACCACTATATTCCATATTCTATACTATGTACATCTATACACCATATTCTATACTATGTACCTCTATACACCATATTCTATACTGTATACCACTATACACCATATTCTATACTGTGTACCACTATTCATCTCTACACCACATTCTATACTATGTTCCTCTATACACCATATTCTATACTATGTACCACTATATAGCTCTTCACCAAATTCTATACTATGTACCACTATACACCACATTCTATACTATTTACCACTATACACCATATTCTATACTATGTACCACTATACACCATATTCTATACTATGTATCACAATACACCATATTCTATACTGTGTACCACTATACACCATATTCTATACTATGTACCACAATACACACCATATTCTATACTATGTACCGATATACACCATTTTCTTTTCTATGTACCACAATACACCATATACTATGCTATGTAACACAATACAGCTCTACACCATATTCTATACTATTTACCATTATACAGCACTACACAATATTCTATACTATGTACCACTTTACAGGTCTACACCAAATTCTATACTATGTACCACTATTCACCATATTCTATACTATGTACCACTATACAGCTCTACACCACATTCTGTACTATATACCACTATACACCATATTCTATACTATGTAGCACTATACACAATACTCTATACTATGCAGCACTGTACAGCTATTCACCATATTCTATACTATATACCACTATACACCCTATTGTATACTATGTACCACTATACAGCTCTACACCATATTCTATTCTATGTACCACTATACAGCTCTACACCACATTCTATACTATGTACCACTATACACCATATTCTAGACTATGTACCACTATACACCATATTCTATACTATGTACATCTATACACCATATTCTATACTATGTACCTCTATACACCATTTCCTATACTATATACCACTATACACCCTTTTCTAAACTATCTACCACTAATAAACCATATTCTATACTATAAACAACTATACAGCTCACCCCCATATTCTATACTATGTACCTCTAAACACCATAATTTTTACTATGTACCACTATACACCACATTCTATACTATGTAGCACTATACACCATATTCTTTACTATGTACTACTATACACCATTTTCTATACTATGAACCACTATACAGCTCTACACCATATTCTATACTATGTACCACTATTCACCTCTACACCATATTCTATACTATGTACCACTATACAGCTGTATACCACATTCTATACTATGTACCACTATACAGCTCTACACCATATTCTATACTATATACTACTATACAACACATTATATACTATGTACCACTATACACCATATTCTATTAAATGTAACACTATACACCACATTCTATACTATGTACCATTAGACCGCTCTACACCATATTCTATACTATGTACCTCTATACACCATATTCTATACTATGTACCACTATACAACACATTCTATAACTATGTACCATTATACAGCTCTACACCACATTCTATAATATGTACCACTATACACCATATTCTATACTATGTACCACTATACAGCTCTACACCACATTCTATACTATGTACCACTATACACCATATTCTATGTACCACTATACCCCACATTCTAGACTATGTACCACTATACACCATATTCTATTCTATGTACCTCTATACACCATAATTTATACTATGTACCACTATACACCACATTCTATACTATGTAGCACTATACACCATATTCTGTACTATGTACATCTATACACCATATTCTATACTGTGTGCCACTATACACCATATTCTATACTATGTACAACAACACACCATATTCTATACTATTTACAACTATATACCATATTCTATACTTTATTCCGCTATACACCATATTTTATACTATGTACCACTATACAACACACTCTATGCTATGTAGCACTATAAACCATATTCTATACAATGAACCTCTATACACAATATTCTATACTATGTACTACTATACACCAAATTCTATACTATGTACCACAATACACCATATTCTATACTATGTACCACTATACATCTCTACACCAAATTCTACACTATGTTCCTCTATACACCATATCTATACTATGTACCACTATACACCACATTCTAAACTATGTACCACTATACACCATATTCTATACTATGTACCTCTATTCACCATATTCTATACTATATACCCACTATACACCATATTCTATACTATGTACCACTATTCACCTCTACACCATATTCTATACTATGTACCACTATACAGCTGTATACCACATTCTATACTATGTACCCACTATACAGCTCTATACCATATTCTATACTATATACTACTATACAACACATTTTATACTATGTACCACTATACACCATATTCTATTAAATGTAACACTATACACCACATTCTATACTTTGTACCATTATACAGCTCTACACAACATTATATACTATGTACCACTGTATACCATATTCTATACTATGTACCACTATACACCACATTCTAGGCTATGTACCACTATAAACCATATTCTATACAAAGTACCACTATTCACCACATTCTATACTATGTACCATTATACAGCTCTAAATCACATTCTATACTATGTACCACTATACACCACATTCTATACTATGTACCATTATACAGCTCTACACCACATTCTATAATATGTACCACTATACACCATATTCTATACTATGTACAACTATACAGCTCTACACCACATTCTATACTATGTACCACTATACACCATATTCTATGTACCATTATACCCCACATTCTAGACTATGTACCACTATACACCATGTTCTATACTATGTACTTCTATACACCATGATTTAAACTATATACCACTATACACCACATTCTATACTATGTAGCACTATACACCATATTCTATACTATGTACATCTATACACCATATTCTATACTGTGTACCACTATACACCATATTCTATACTTTGTACAAACAATACACCATATTCTATACTATTTACAACTATATACCATATTCTATACTATATTCCGCTGTACACCATATTTTATATAATGTACCACTATACAACACATTCTAAAATATGTAGCACTATACACCATATTCTATACTATGTACCTCTATACACCATATCTATACTATGTACGACTATACAGCTCTACACCATATTCTATACTATATACTACTATACAACACATTATATACTATGTACCACTATTACACCATATTCTATTAAATGTAACACTATACACCACATTCTATACTATGTACCATTAGACAGCTCTACACCACATTCTATACTATGTATCACTATACACCACATTCTAGGCTATGTACCACTATACACAATATTCTATACTATGTACCTCTATACACCATATTCTATACTATGTACCACTATACACCACATTCTATACTATGTACCATTATACAGCTCTAAATCACATTCTATACTATGTACCACTATACACCACATTCTATACTATGTACCATTATACAGCTCTACACCACATTCTATAATATGTACCACTATACACCATATTCTATACTATGTACCACTATACAGCTCTACACCACATTCTATACTATGTACCACTATACACCATATTCTATGTACCACTATACCCCACATTCTAGACTATGTACCACTATACACCACATTCTATACTATGTAGCACTATACACCATATTCTGTACTATGTACAACAACACACCATATTCTATACTATTTACAACTATATACCATATTCTATACTTTATTCCGCTATACACCATATTTTATACTATGTACCACTATACAACACATTCTATGCTATGTAGCACTATAAACCATATTCTATACAATGTACCTCTATACACAATATTCTATACTATGTACTACTATACACCAAATTCTATACTATGTACCACAATACACCATATTCTATAATATGTACCACTATACATCTCTACACCAAATTCTACACTATGTTCCTCTATACACCATATTCTATACTATGTACCACTATACACCACATTCTAAACTATGTACCACTATACACCATATTCTATACTATGTACCTCTATTCACCATATTCTATACTATATACCACTATACACCATATTCTATACTATGTACCACTATTCACCTCTACACCATATTCTATACTATGTACCACTATACAGCTGTATACCACATTCTATACTATGTACCACTATACAGCTCTATACCATATTCTATACTATATACTACTATACAACACATTTTATACTATGTACCACTATACACCATATTCTATTAAATGTAACACTATACACCACATTCTATACTATGTACCATTATACAGCTCTACACCACATTATATACTATGTACCACTGTATACCATATTCTATACTATGTACCACTATACACCACATTCTAGGCTATGTACCACTATACACCATATTCTATACTAAGTACCACTATTCACCACATTCTATACTATGTACCATTATACAGCTCTAAATCACATTCTATACTATGTACCACTATACACCACATTCTATACTATGTACCATTATACAGCTCTACACCACATTCTATAATATGTACCACTATACACCATATTCTATACTATGTACAACTATACAGCTCTACACCACATTCTATACTATGTACCACTATACACCATATTCTATGTACCATTATACCCCACATTCTAGACTATGTACCACTATACACCATATTCTATACTATGTACTTCTATACACCATATTCTATACTATGTATGACTATACACCATATTCTATACTATGTACCACAATACACCATTATCTATACTATGTTCCACTATACATCTCTACACCACATTCTATACTATGTTCCTCTATACAACATATTCTATACTATGTACCACTATATAGCTCTACACCAAATTCTATACTATGTACAACTATATACCATATTCTATACTATGTACCTCTATACACCATATTCTATACTATGTACCACAATACACCATATTCTATACTATGTACCACTATACATCTCTACACCACATTCTATACTATGTTCCTCTATACACCATATTCTATACTATGTACCACTATACACCATATTCTATACTATGTACCACTATACACACCATATTCTATACTATTTACCTCTATACACCATTTTCTATACTATGTACCACTATACACCATATTCTATGCTATGTAGCACAATACAGCTCTACACCATATTCTATACTATGTACCACTATACAGCACTACACCATATTCTATACTATGTACCACTTTACAGGTCTACACCATATTCTATACTATGTACCACTATTCAACATATTCTATACTATTAACCACTATACAGCTCTACATCACTTTCTGTACTATATACCACTATACACCATTTTCTATACTATGTAGCACTATACACCATATTCTAGACTATGTACCACTATATTCCATATTCTATACTATGTACATCTATACACCATATTCTATACTATGTACCTCTATACACCATATTCTATACTGTATACCACTATACACCATATTCTATACTGTGTACCACTATTCATCTCTACACCACATTCTATACTATGTTCCTCTATACACCATATTCTATACTATGTTCTACTATATAGCTCTTCACCAAATTCTATACTATGTACCACTATACACCACATTCTAATACTATTTACCACTATACACCATATTCTATACTATGTACCTCTATACACCATATTCTATACTATGTACCACTATACACCATATTCTATACTATGTATCACAATACACCATATTCTATACTGTGTACCACTATACACCATATTCTATACTATGTACCACAATACACACCATATTCTATACTATGTACCGCTATACACCATTTTCTTTACTATGTACCACTATACAACATATACTATGCTATGTAACACAATACAGCTCTACACCATATTCTATACTATTTACCATTATACAGCACTACACAATATTCTATACTATGTACCACTTTACAGGTCTACACCAAATTCTATACTATGTACCACTATTCACCATATTCTATACTATGTACCACTATACAGCTCTACACCACATTCTGTACTATATACCACTATACACCATATTCTATACAATGTAGCACTATACACAATACTCTATACTATGCAGCACTGTACAGCTATTCACCATATTCTATACTATATACCACTATACACCCTATTGTATACTATGTACCACTATACAGCTCTAAACCATATTCTATTCTATGTACCACTATACAGCTCTACACCACATTCTATACTATGTACCACTATACACCAATATTCTAGACTATGTACCACTATACACCATATTCTATACTATGTACATCTATACACCATATTCTATACTATGTACCTCTATACACCATTTCCTATACTATATACCACTATACACCATTTTCTAAACTATGTACCACTATAAACCATATTCTATACTATAAACAACTATACAGCTCACCCCATATTCTATACTATGTACCTCTAAACACCATAATTTTTACTATGTACCACTATACACCACATTCTATACTATGTAGCACTATACACCATATTCTTTACTATGTACTACTATACACCATTTTCTATACTATGAACCACTATACAGCTCTACACCATATTCTATACTATATACCACTATACACCATATTCTATACTATGTACCACTATTCACCTCTACACCATATTCTATACTATGAACCACTATACAGCTGTATACCACATTCTATACTATGTACCACTATACAGCTGTACACCATGTTCTATACTATATACTACTATACAACACATTATATACTATGTACCACTATACACCATATTCTATTAAATGTAACACTATACACCACATTCTATACTATGTACCATTAGACAGCTCTACACCACATTATATACTATGTACCACTGTACACCATATTCTATACTATGTATCACTATACACCACATTCTAGGCTATGTACCACTATACACCATATTCTATACTATGTACCTCTATACACCATATTCTATACTATGTACCACTATACACCACATTCTATACTATGTACCATTATACAGCTCTACACCACATTCTATAATATGTACCACTATACACCATATTCTATACTATGTACCACTATACAGCTCTACACCACATTCTATACTATGTACCACTATACACCATATTCTATGTACCACTATACCCCACATTCTAGACTATGTACCACTATACACCATATTCTATTCTATGTACCTCTATACACCATAATTATATACTATGTACCCACTATACACTACATTCTATACTATGTAGCACTATACACCATATTCTGTACTATGTACATCTATACACCATATTCTATACTGTGTGCCACTATACACAATATTCTATACTATGTACAACAACACACCATATTCTATACTATTTACAACTATATACCATATTCTATACTTTATTCTGCTATACACCATATTTTATACTATGTACCACTATACAACACATTCTATGCTATGTAGCACTACAAACCATATTCTATACAATGTACCTCTATATACAATATTCTATACTATGTACTACTATACACCAAATTCTATACTATGTACCACAATACACCATATTCTATACTATGTACCACTATACATCTCTACACCAAATTCTACACTATGTTCCTCTATACACCATATTCTATACTATGTACCACTATACACCACATTCTAAACTATGTACCACTATACACCATATTCTATACTATGTACCTCTATTCACCATATTCTATACTGTATACCACTATACACCATATTCTATACTATGTACCACTATTCACCTCTACACCATATTCTATACTATTTACCACTATACAGCTCTATACCATATTCTATACTATATACTACTATACAACACATTTTATACTATGTACCATTATACAGCTCTACACCACATTATATTCTATGTACCACTGTATACCATATTCTATACTATGTATAACTATACACCACATTCTAGGCTATGTACCACTATACACCATATTCTATACTAAGTATCACTATTCACCACATTCTATACTATGTACCATTATACAGCTCTAAATCACATTCTATACTATGTACCACTATACACCACATTCTATTACTATGTACCATTATACAGCTCTACACCACATTCTATAATATGTACCACTATACACCATATTCTATACTATGTACAACTATACAGCTCTACACCACATTCTATACTATGTACCACTATACACCATATTCTATGTACCATTATACCCCACATTCTAGACTATGTACCACTATACACCATATTCTATACTATGTACTTCTATACACCATATTCTATACTATGTACGACTATACACCATATTCTATACTATGTACCACAATACACCATAATTTATACTATGTTCCACCTATACATCTCTACACCACATTCTATACTATGTTCCTCTATACACCATATTCTATACTATGTACCACTATATAGCTCTACACCAAATTCTATACTATGTACCACTATACACCATATTCTATACTATGTACCTCTATACACCATATTCTATACTATGTACCACAATACACCATATTCTATATTATGTACCACTATACATCTCTACACCACATTCTATACTATGTTCCTCTATACACCATATTCTATACTATTTACCACTATACACCATATTCTATACTATGTACCACTATACACACCATATTCTATACTATTTACCTCTATACACCATTTTCTATACTATGTACCACTATACACCATATTCTATGCTATGTAGCACAATACAGCTCTACACCATATTCCTATACTATGTACCACTATACAGCACTACACCATATTCTATACTATGTACCACTTTACAGGTCTACACCATATTCTATACTATGTACCACTATTCAACATATTCTATACTATTAACCACTATACAGCTCTACATCACTTTCTGTACTATATACCACTATACACCATTTTCTATACTATGTAGCACTATACACCATATTCTAGACTATGTACCACTATATTCCATATTCTATACTATGTACATCTATACACCATATTCTATACTATGTACCTCTATACACCATATTCTATACTGTATACCACTATACACCATATTCTATACTGTGTACCACTATTCATCTCTACACCCACATTCTATACTATGCTCCTCTATACACCATATTCTATACTATGTACCACTATATAGCTCTTCACCAAATTCTATACTATGTACCTCTATACACCATATTCTATACTATGTACCACTATACACCATATTCTATACTATGTATCACAATACACCATATTCTATACTGTGTACCACTATACACCATATTCTATACTATGTACCACAATACACACCATATTCTATACTATGTACCGCTATACACCATTTTCTTTACTATGTACCACTATACACCATATACTATGCTATGTAACACAATACAGCTCTACACCATATTTCTATACTATTTACCATTATACAGCACTACACAATATTCTATACTATGTACCACTTTACAGGTCTACACCAAATTCTATACTATGTACCACTATTCACCATATTCTATACTATGTACCACTATACAGCTCTACACCACATTCTGTACTATATACCTCTATACACCATATTCTATACTATGTAGCACTATACACAATACTCTATACTATGCAGCACTGTACAGCTATTCACCATATTCTATAACTATATACCACTATACACCCTATTGTATACTATGTACCACTATACAGCTCTACACCATATTCTATTCTATGTACCACTATACAGCTCTACACCACATTCTATACTATGTACCACTATACACCATATTCTAGACTATGTACCACTATACACCATATTCTATACTATGTACATCTATACACCATATTCTATACTATGTACCTCTATACACCATTTCCTATACTATATACCACTATACACCATTTTCTAAACTATGTACCACTATAAACCATATTCTATACTATAAACAACTATACAGCTCACCCCATATTCTATACTATGTACCTCTAAACACCATAATTTTTACTATGTACCACTATACACCACATTCTATACTATGTAGCACTATACACCATATTCTTTACTATGTACTAACTATACACCATTTTCTATACTATATACCACTATACACCTCTACACCATATTCTATACTATATACCACTATACACCATATTCTATACTATGTACCACTATTCACCTCTACACCATATTCTATACTATGTACCACTATACAGCTGTATACCACATTCCATACTATGTACCACTATACAGCTCTACACCATGTTCTATACTATATACTACTATACAACACATTATATACTATGTACCACTAGACACCATATTCTATTAAATGTAACACTATACACCACATTCTATACTATGTACCATTAGACAGCTCTACACCACATTATATACTATGTACCACTGTACACCATATTCTATACTATGTATCACTATACACCACATTCTAGGCTATGTACCACTATACACCATATTCTATACTATGTACCCTCTATACACCATATTCTATACTATGTACCACTATACACCACATTCTATACTATTTACCATTATACAGCTCTAAATCACATTCTATACTATGTACCACTATCCACCACATTCTATACTACGTACCATTATACAGCTCTACACCACATTCTATAATATGTACCACTATACACCATATTCTATACTATGTACCACTATACAGCTCTACACCACATTCTATACTATGTACCACTATACACCATATTCTATGTACCACTATACCCCACATTCTAGACTATGTACCACTATACACCATATTCTATTCTATGTACCTCTATACACCATAATTTATACTATGTACCACTATACACCACATTCTATACTATGTAGCACTATACACCATATTCTGTACTATGTACATCTATACACCATATTCTATACTGTGTGCCACTATACACCATATTCTATACTATGTACAACAACACACCATATTCTATACTATTTACAACTATATACCATATTCTATACTTTATTCCGCTATACACCATATTTTATACTATGTACCACTATACAACACATTCTATGCTATGTAGCACTATAAACCTTATTCTATACAATGTACCTCTATACACAATATTCTATACTATGTACTACTATACACCAAATTCTATACTATGTACCACTATACATCTCTACACCAAATTCTACACTATGTTCCCTCTATACACCATATTCTATACTATGTACCACTATACACCACATTCTAAACTATGTACCACTATACACCATATTCTATACTATGTACCTCTATTCACCATATTCTATACTATATACCACTATACACCTCTACACCATATTCTCTACTATGTACCACTAAACAGCTGTATACCACATTCTATACTATGTACCACTATACAGCTCTATACCATATTCTATACTATATACTACTATACAACACATTTTATACTATGTACCACTTTACACCATATTCTATTAAATGTAACACTATACACCACATTCTATACTATGTACCATTAGACAGCTCTACACCACATTATATACTATGTACCCACTGTATACCATATTCTATACTATGTACCACTATACACCACATTCTAGGCTATGTACCACTATACACCATATTCTATACTAAGTACCACTATTCACCACATTCTATACTATGTACCATTATACAGCTCTAAATCACATTCAATACTATGTACCACTATACACCACATTCTATACTATGAACCATTATACAGCTCTACACCACATTCTATAATATGTACCACTATACACCATATTCTATACTATGTACAACTATACAGCTCTACACCACATTCTATACTATGTACCACTATACACCACATTCTATACTATGTACCATTATACAGCTCTACACCACATTCTATAATATGTACCACTATACACCATATTCTATACTATGTACCATTAGACAGCTCTACACCACATTATATACTATGTACCACTGTATACCATATTCTATACTATGTACCACTATACACCATATTCTATACTATGTACTTCTATACACCATAATTTATACTATGTACCTCTATACACCACATTCTATACTATGTAGCACTATACACCATATTCTATACTATGTACATCTATACACCATATTCTATACTGTGTACCACTATACACCATATTCTATACCATGTACCACTGTACACCATATTCTATACAATGTACCACAATACACCATATTCTATACTATGTACAACTATACACCGTATTCCATACTATGTACCTCTATACACCATTTTCTTTACTATGTACCGCTATACACCATATTCTATACTATGTACCACAATACAGCTCTACACTATTTTCTATACTATGTATCACTATACAACACTACACCATATTCTATACTATGTACCACTATACAGCTCTACACCATATTCTATACTATGTTCTACTATACACCATATTCTATACTATTTACCACTATACACCATATTTTATACTATGTACCACTATACAGCTCTACACCCACATTCTATACTATGTACCACTATACAGCTCTACACCGTATTCAATACTATGTACTGCTATACACCACATTCTATACTATGTACCACTATACAGCTCTACACCATATACCTCTATACACCACATTCTATACTATGTACCACTACACCACATTCTATACTATGTACCACTATGTACCACTATACACCACATTCTATACTATGTACCATTGTACACCATAATCTGGACTATGTACCTCTATACACCATATTCTATACTATGTACAACTATACACCATATTCTATACTATGTACCACTATACAGCTCTACACCACATTCTATACTATATGACACTATATATCATATTCTATACTATGTAGCACTATACACCATATTCTACACTCTGCACCACTATACAGGTCTACACCATAATCTATGCTATATATCACTATACACAATACTCTATACTATGCACCACTATACATCTCTACACCAAATTCTATACTATGTACCTCTATATACCACATTCTATACTATGTACCATTATACAGCTCTACACCACATTCTATAATATGTACCACTATACACCATATTCTATACTATGTACAACTATACAGCTCTACACCACATTCTATACTATGTACCACTATACACCATATTCTATGTACCATTATACCCCACATTCTAGACTATGTACCACTATACACCATATTCTATACTATGTACTTCTATACACCATATTCTATACTATGTACGACTATACACCATATTCTATACTATGTACCACAATACACCATAATTTATACTATGTTCCACTATACATCTCTACACCACATTCTATACTATGTTCCTCTATACACCATATTCTATACTATGTACCACTATATAGCTCTACACCAAATTCTATACTATGTACCACTATACACCATATTCTATACTATGTACCTCTATACACCATATTCTATACTATGTACCACAATACACCATATTCTATATTATGTACCACTATACATCTCTACACCACATTCTATACTATGTTCCTCTATACACCAATATTCTATACTATTTACCACTATACACCATATTCTATACTATGTACCACTATACACACCATATTCTATACTATTTACCTCTATACACCATTTTCTATACTATGTACCACTATACACCATATTCTATGCTATGTAGCACAATACAGCTCTACACCATATTCTATACTATGTACCACTATACAGCACTACACCATATTCTATACTATGTACCACTTTACAGGTCTACACCAATTCTATACTATGTACCACTATTCAACATATTCTATACTATTAACCACTATACAGCTCTACATCACTTTCTGTACTATATACCACTATACACCATTTTCTATACTATGTAGCACTATACACCATATTCTAGACTATGTACCACTATATTCCATATTCTATACTATGTACATCTATACACCATATTCTATACTATGTACCTCTATACACCATATTCTATACTGTATACCACTATACACCATATTCTATACTGTGTACCACTATTCATCTCTACACCACATTCTATACTATGCTCCTCTATACACCATATTCTATACTATGTACCACTATATAGCTCTTCACCAAATTCTATACTATGTACCTCTATACACCATATTCTATACTATGTACCACTATACACCATATTCTATACTATGTATCACAATACACCATATTCTATACTGTGTACCACTATACACCATATTCTATACTATGTACCACAATACACACCATATTCTATACTATGTACCGCTATACACCATTTTCTTTACTATGTACCACTATACACCATATACTATGCTATGTAACACAATACAGCTCTACACCATATTCTATACTATTTACCATTATACAGCACTACACAATATTCTATACTATGTACCACTTTACAGGTCTACACCAAATTCTATACTATGTACCACTATTCACCATATTCTATACTATGTACCACTATACAGCTCTACACCACATTCTGTACTATATACCTCTATACACCATATTCTATACTATGTAGCACTATACACAATACTCTATACTATGCAGCACTGTACAGCTATTCACCATATTCTATACTATATACCACTATACACCCTATTGTATACTATGTACCACTATACAGCTCTACACCATATTCTATTCTATGTACCACTATACAGCTCTACACCACATTCTATACTATGTACCACTATACACCATATTCTAGACTATGTACCACTATACACCATATTCTATACTATGTACATCTATACACCATATTCTATACTATGTACCTCTATACACCATTTCCTATACTATATACCACTATACACCATTTTCTAAACTATGTACCACTATAAACCATATTCTATACTATAAACAACTATACAGCTCACCCCATATTCTATACTATGTACCTCTAAACACCATAATTTTTACTATGTACCACTATACACCACATTCTATACTATGTAGCACTATACACCATATTCTTTACTATGTACTACTATACACCATTTTCTATACTATATACCACTATACACCTCTACACCATATTCTATACTATATACCACTATACACCATATTCTATACTATGTACCACTATTCACCTCTACACCATATTCTATACTATGTACCACTATACAGCTGTATACCACATTCCATACTATGTACCACTATACAGCTCTACACCATGTTCTATACTATATACTACTATACAACACATTATATACTATGTACCACTAGACACCATATTCTATTAAATGTAACACTATACACCACATTCTATACTATGTACCATTAGACAGCTCTACACCACATTATATACTATGTACCACTGTACACCATATTCTATACTATGTATCACTATACACCACATTCTAGGCTATGTACCACTATACACCATATTCTATACTATGTACCTCTATACACCATATTCTATACTATGTACCACTATACACCACATTCTATACTATTTACCATTATACAGCTCTAAATCACATTCTATACTATGTACCACTATCCACCACATTCTATACTACGTACCATTATACAGCTCTACACCACATTCTATAATATGTACCACTATACACCATATTCTATACTATGTACCACTATACAGCTCTACACCACATTCTATACTATGTGACCACTATACACCATATTCTATGTACCACTATACCCCACATTCTAGACTATGTACCACTATACACCATATTCTATTCTATGTACCTCTATACACCATAATTTATACTATGTACCACTATACACCACATTCTATACTATGTAGCACTATACACCATATTCTGTACTATGTACATCTATACACCATATTCTATACTGTGTGCCACTATACACCATATTCTATACTATGTACAACAACACACCATATTCTATACTATTTACAACTATATACCATATTCTATACTTATTCCGCTATACACCATATTTTATACTATGTACCACTATACAACACATTCTATGCTATGTAGCACTATAAACCTTATTCTATACAATGTACCTCTATACACAATATTCTATACTATGTACTACTATACACCAAATTCTATACTATGTACCACTATACATCTCTACACCAAATTCTACACTATGTTCCTCTATACACCATATTCTATACTATGTACCACTATACACCACA
>JAUIMM010003788.1:0-21045 GCA_031769625.1 Taudactylus pleione
GACCGGAGCAGTTTTGTACCCTTACTTTGACCGGCTGTTTCTCCGCCGCCTGAAGGTCAAAATGGCCCAAAATTGGTGTGAAGTTAGGTCTGAACAAGTGCTTTCCAGCCATACTGGTCCTGTAGTTTTAGACCCCATGGATCGATTTCCGCAAGCTTTTAAAGCAAATGAAAATCTCCATTGACTTAAAGCGGGACCGGAGCAGTTTTGTACCCTTACTTTGACCGGCTGTTTCTCCGCCGCCTGAAGGTCAAAATGGCCCAAAATTGGTGTGAAGTTAGGTCTGAACAAGTGCTTTCCAGCCATACTGGTCCTGTAGTTTTAGACCCCATGGATCGATTACCGCAAGCTTTTAAAGCAAATGAAAATCTCCATTGACTTAAAGCGGGACCGGAGCAGTTTTGTACCCTTACTTTGACCGGCTGTTTCTCCGCCGCCGGAAGGTCAAAATGGCCTAAAATTGGTGTGAAGTTAGCTCTGAAAAAGTGCTTTCCAGCCATACTGGTCCTGTAGTTTTAGACCCCATGGATCGATTTCCGCAAGCTTTTAAAGCAAATGAAAATCTCCATTGACTTAAAGCGGGACCGGAGCAGTTTTGTACCCTTACTTTGACCGGCTGTTTCTCCGCCGCCTGAAGGTCAAAATGGCCTAAAATTGGTGTGAAGTTAGCTCTGAAAAAGTGCTTTCCAGCCATACTGGTCCTGTAGTTTTAGACCCCATGGATCGATTTCCGCAAGCTTTTAAAGCAAATGAAAATCTCCATTGACTTAAAGCGGGACCGGAGCAGTTTTGTACCCTTACTTTGACCGGCTGTTTCTCCGCCGCCTGAAGGTCAAAATGGCCCAAAATTGGTGTGAAGTTAGGTCTGAACAAGTGCTTTCCAGCCATACTGGTCCTGTAGTTTTAGACCCCATGGATCGATTTCCGCAAGCTTTTAAAGCAAATGAAAATCTCCATTGACTTAAAGCGGGACCGGAGCAGTTTTGTACCCTTACTTTGACCGGCTGTTTCTCCGCCGCCTGAAGGTCAAAATGGCCCAAAATTGGTGTGAAGTTAGGTCTGAACAAGTGCTTTCCAGCCATACTGGTCCTGTAGTTTTAGACCCCATGGATCGATTACCGCAAGCTTTTAAAGCAAATGAAAATCTCCATTGACTTAAAGCGGGACCGGAGCAGTTTTGTACCCTTACTTTGACCGGCTGTTTCTCCGCTGCCTGAAGGTCAAAATGGCCCAAAATTGGTGTGAAGTTAGGTCTGAACAAGTGCTTTCCAGCCATACTGGTCCTGTAATTTTAGACCCCATGGATCGATTTCCGCAAGCTTTTAAAGCAAATGAAAATCTCCATTGACTTAAAGCGGGACCGGAGCAGTTTTGTACCCTTACTTTGACCGGCTGTTTCTCCGCCGCCTGAAGGTCAAAATGGCCCAAAATTGGTGTGAAGTTAGGTCTGAACAAGTGCTTTCCAGCCATACTGGTCCTGTAATTTTAGATCCCATGGATCGATTTCCGCAAGCTTTTAAAGCAAATGAAAATCTCCATTGACTTAAAGCGGGACCGGAGCAGTTTCGTACCCTTACTTTGACCGGCTGTTTCTCCCCCCGCCTGAAGGTCAAAATGGCCCAAAATTGGTGTGAAGTTAGCTCTGAACAAGTGCTTTCCAGCCATACTGGTCCTGTAGTTTTAGACCCCATGGATCGATTACCGCAAGCTTTTAAAGCAAATGAAAATCTCCATTGACTTAAAGCGGGACCGGAGCAGTTTTGTACCCTTACTTTGACCGGCTGTTTCTCCGCCGCCTGAAGGTCAAAATGGCCCAAAATTGGTGTGAAGTTAGGTCTGAACAAGTGCTTTCCAGCCATACTGGTCCTGTAGTTTTAGACCCCATGGATCGATTTCCGCAAGCTTTTAAAGCAAATGAAAATCTCCATTGACTTAAAGCGGGACCGGAGCAGTTTTGTACCCTTACTTTGACCGGCTGTTTCTCCGCCGCCTGAAGGTCAAAATGGCCCAAAATTGGTGTGAAGTTAGGTCTGAACAAGTGCTTTCCAGCCATACTGGTCCTGTAGTTTTAGACCCCATGGATCGATTTCCGCAAGCTTTTAAAGCAAATGAAAATCTCCATTGACTTAAAGCGGGACCGGAGCAGTTTCGTACCCTTACTTTGACCGGCTGTTTCTCCGCCGCCTGAAGGTCAAAATGGCCCAAAATTGGTGTGAAGTTAGGTCTGAACAAGTGCTTTCCAGCCATACTGGTCCTGTAGTTTTAGACCCCATGGATCGATTTCCGCAAGCTTTTAAAGCAAATGAAAATCTCCATTGACTTAAAGCGGGACCGGAGCAGTTTCGTACCCTTACTTTGACCGGCTGTTTCTCCGCCGCCTGAAGGTCAAAATGGCCCAAAATTGGTGTGAAGTTAGGTCTGAACAGGTGCTTTCCAGCCATACTGGTCCTGTAATTTTAGACCCCATGGATCGATTTCCGCAAGCTTTTAAAGCAAATGAAAATCTCCATTGACTTAAAGCGGGACCGGAGCAGTTTTGTACCCTTACTTTGACCGGCTGTTTCTCCGCCGCCTGAAGGTCAAAATGGCCCAAAATTGGTGTGAAGTTAGGTCTGAACAAGTGCTTTCCAGCCATACTGGTCCTGTAATTTTAGAGCCCATGGATCGATTTCCGCAAGCTTTTAAAGCAAATGAAAATCTCCATTGACTTAAAGCGGGACCGGAGCAGTTTCGTACCCTTACTTTGATCGGCTGTTTCTCCGCCGCCTGAAGGTCAAAATGGCCCAAAATTGGTGTGAAGTTAGCTCTGAACAAGTGCTTTCCAGCCATACTGGTCCTGTAGTTTTAGACCCCATGGATCGATTACCGCAAGCTTTTAAAGCAAATGAAAATCTCCATTGACTTAAAGCGGGACCGGAGCAGTTTTGTACCCTTACTTTGACCGGCTGTTTCTCCGCTGCCTGAAGGTCAAAATGGCCCAAAATTGGTGTGAAGTTAGGTCTGAACAAGTGCTTTCCAGCCATACTGGTCCTGTAATTTTAGACCCCATGGATCGATTTCCGCAAGCTTTTAAAGCAAATGAAAATCTCCATTGACTTAAAGCGGGACCGGAGCAGTTTTGTACCCTTACTTTGACCGGCTGTTTCTCCGCCGCCTGAAGGTCAAAATGGCCCAAAATTGGTGTGAAGTTAGGTCTGAACAAGTGCTTTCCAGCCATACTGGTCCTGTAATTTTAGATCCCATGGATCGATTTCCGCAAGCTTTTAAAGCAAATGAAAATCTCCATTGACTTAAAGCGGGACCGGAGCAGTTTCGTACCCTTACTTTGACCGGCTGTTTCTCCGCCGCCTGAAGGTCAAAATGGCCCAAAATTGGTGTGAAGTTAGCTCTGAACAAGTGCTTTCCAGCCATACTGGTCCTGTAGTTTTAGACCCCATGGATCGATTACCGCAAGCTTTTAAAGCAAATGAAAATCTCCATTGACTTAAAGCGGGACCGGAGCAGTTTTGTACCCTTACTTTGACCGGCTGTTTCTCCGCCGCCTGAAGGTCAAAATGGCCCAAAATTGGTGTGAAGTTAGGTCTGAACAAGTGCTTTCCAGCCATACTGGTCCTGTAGTTTTAGACCCCATGGATCGATTTCCGCAAGCTTTTAAAGCAAATGAAAATCTCCATTGACTTAAAGCGGGACCGGAGCAGTTTCGTACCCTTACTTTGACCGGCTGTTTCTCCGCCGCCTGAAGGTCAAAATGGCCCAAAATTGGTGTGAAGTTAGGTCTGAACAAGTGCTTTCCAGCCATACTGGTCCTGTAATTTTAGACCCCATGGATCGATTTCCGCAAGCTTTTAAAGCAAATGAAAATCTCCATTGACTTAAAGCGGGACCGGAGCAGTTTTGTACCCTTACTTTGACCGGCTGTTTCTCCGCCGCCTGAAGGTCAAAATGGCCCAAAATTGGTGTGAAGTTAGGTCTGAACAAGTGCTTTCCAGCCATACTGGTCCTGTAATTTTAGAGCCCATGGATCGATTTCCGCAAGCTTTTAAAGCAAATGAAAATCTCCATTGACTTAAAGCGGGACCGGAGCAGTTTCGTACCCTTACTTTGATCGGCTGTTTCTCCGCCGCCTGAAGGTCAAAATGGCCCAAAATTGGTGTGAAGTTAGCTCTGAACAAGTGCTTTCCAGCCATACTGGTCCTGTAGTTTTAGACCCCATGGATCGATTACCGCAAGCTTTTAAAGCAAATGAAAATCTCCATTGACTTAAAGCGGGACCGGAGCAGTTTTGTACCCTTACTTTGACCGGCTGTTTCTCCGCCGCCTGAAGGTCAAAATGGCCCAAAATTGGTGTGAAGTTAGGTCTGAACAAGTGCTTTCCAGCCATACTGGTCCTGTAGTTTTAGACCCCATGGATCGATTTCCGCAAGCTTTTAAAGCAAATGAAAATCTCCATTGACTTAAAGTGGGACCGGAGCAGTT
This sequence comes from Taudactylus pleione, assembly GCA_031769625.1. NCBI lineage: Eukaryota > Metazoa > Chordata > Amphibia > Anura > Myobatrachidae > Taudactylus > Taudactylus pleione. The sequence continues at coordinate 4,477 of JAUIMM010003788.1, forward strand.
TCGTACCCTTACTTTGACCGGCTGTTTCTCCGCCGCCTGAAGGTCAAAATGGCCCAAAATTGGTGTGAAGTTAGGTCTGAACAAGTGCTTTCCAGCCATACTGGTCCTGTAATTTTAGACCCCATGGATCGATTTCCGCAAGCTTTTAAAGCAAATGAAAATCTCCATTGACTTAAAGCGGGACCGGAGCAGTTTTGTACCCTTACTTTGACCGGCTGTTTCTCCGCCGCCTGAAGGTCAAAATGGCCCAAAATTGGTGTGAAGTTAGGTCTGAACAAGTGCTTTCCAGCCATACTGGTCCTGTAATTTTAGAGCCCATGGATCGATTTCCGCAAGCTTTTAAAGCAAATGAAAATCTCCATTGACTTAAAGCGGGACCGGAGCAGTTTCGTACCCTTACTTTGACCGGCTGTTTCTCCGCCGCCTGAAGGTCAAAATGGCCCAAAATTGGTGTGAAGTTAGCTCTGAACAAGTGCTTTCCAGCCATACTGGTCCTGTAGTTTTAGACCCCATGGATCGATTACCGCAAGCTTTTAAAGCAAATGAAAATCTCCATTGACTTAAAGCGGGACCGGAGCAGTTTTGTACCCTTACTTTGACCGGCTGTTTCTCCGCCGCCTGTAGGTCAAAATGGCCCAAAATTGGTGTGAAGTTAGGTCTGAACAAGTGCTTTCCAGCCATACTGGTCCTGTAGTTTTAGACCCCATGGATCGATTACCGCAAGCTTTTAAAGCAAATGAAAATCTCCATTGACTTAAAGCGGGACCGGAGCAGTTTTGTACCCTTACTTTGACCGGCTGTTTCTCCGCCGCCTGAAGGTCAAAATGGCCCAAAATTGGTGTGAAGTTAGGTCTGAACAAGTGCTTTCCAGCCATACTGGTCCTGTAGTTTTAGACCCCATGGATCGATTACCGCAAGCTTTTAAAGCAAATGAAAATCTCCATTGACTTAAAGCGGGACCGGAGCAGTTTTGTACCCTTACTTTGACCGGCTGTTTCTCCGCCGCCTGAAGGTCAAAATGGCCCAAAATTGGTGTGAAGTTAGGTCTGAACAAGTGCTTTCCAGCCATACTGGTCCTGTAGTTTTAGACCCCATGGATCGATTACCGCAAGCTTTTAAAGCAAATGAAAATCTCCATTGACTTAAAGCGGGACCGGAGCAGTTTCGTACCCTTACTTTGACCGGCTGTTTCTCCGCCGCCTGAAGGTCAAAATGGCCCAAAATTGGTGTGAAGTTAGCTCTGAACAAGTGCTTTCCAGCCATACTGGTCCTGTAGTTTTAGACCCCATGGATCGATTTCCGCAAGCTTTTAAAGCAAATGAAAATCTCCATTGACTTAAAGCGGGACCGGAGCAGTTTCATACCCTTACTTTGACCGGCTGTTTCTCCGCCGCCTGAAGGTCAAAATGGCCCAAAATTGGTGTGAAGTTAGGTCTGAACAAGTGCTTTCCAGCCATACTGGTCCTGTAATTTTAGACCCCATGGATCGATTTCCGCAAGCTTTTAAAGCAAATGAAAATCTCCATTGACTTAAAGCGGGACCGGAGCAGTTTTGTACCCTTACTTTGACCGGCTGTTTCTCCGCCGCCTGAAGGTCAAAATGGCCCAAAATTGGTGTGAAGTTAGGTCTGAACAAGTGCTTTCCAGCCATACTGGTCCTGTAATTTTAGAGCCCATGGATCGATTTCCGCAAGCTTTTTAAGCAAATGAAAATCTCCATTGACTTAAAGCGGGACCGGAGCAGTTTCGTACCCTTACTTTGACCGGCTGTTTCTCCGCCGCCTGAAGGTCAAAATGGCCCAAAATTGGTGTGAAGTTAGCTCTGAACAAGTGCTTTCCAGCCATACTGGTCCTGTAGTTTTAGACCCCATGGATCGATTACCGCAAGCTTTTAAAGCAAATGAAAATCTCCATTGACTTAAAGCGGGACCGGAGCAGTTTTGTACCCTTACTTTGACCGGCTGTTTCTCCGCCGCCTGAAGGTCAAAATGGCCCAAAATTGGTGTGAAGTTAGGTCTGAACAAGTGCTTTCCAGCCATACTGGTCCTGTAGTTTTAGACCCCATGGATCGATTTCCGCAAGCTTTTAAAGCAAATGAAAATCTCCATTGACTTAAAGCGGGACCGGAGCAGTTTTGTACCCTTACTTTGACCGGCTGTTTCTCCGCCGCCTGAAGGTCAAAATGGCCCAAAATTGGTGTGAAGTTAGGTCTGAACAAGTGCTTTCCAGCCATACTGGTCCTGTAGTTTTAGACCCCATGGATCGATTACCGCAAGCTTTTAAAGCAAATGAAAATCTCCATTGACTTAAAGCGGGACCGGAGCAGTTTTGTACCCTTATTTTGACCGGCTGTTTCTCCGCCGCCTGAAGGTCAAAATGGCCCAAAATTGGTGTGAAGTTAGGTCTGAACAAGTGCTTTCCAGCCATACTGGTCCTGTAATTTTAGACCCCATGGATCGATTTCCGCAAGCTTTTAAAGCAAATGAAAATCTCCATTGACTTAAAGCGGGACCGGAGCAGTTTTGTACCCTTACTTTGACCGGCTGTTTCTCCGCCGCCTGAAGGTCAAAATGGCCCAAAATTGGTGTGAAGTTAGCTCTGAACAAGTGCTTTCCAGCCATACTGGTCCTGTAGTTTTAGACCCCATGGATCGATTACCGCAAGCTTTTAAAGCAAATGAAAATCTCCATTGACTTAAAGCGGGACCGGAGCAGTTTTGTACCCTTACTTTGACCGGCTGTTTCTCCGCCGCCTGAAGGTCAAAATGGCCCAAAATTGGTGTGAAGTTAGGTCTGAACAAGTGCTTTCCAGCCATACTGGTCCTGTAGTTTTAGACCCCATGGATCGATTTCCGCAAGCTTTTAAAGCAAATGAAAATCTCCATTGACTTAAAGCGGGACCGGAGCAGTTTCGTACCCTTACTTTGACCGGCTGTTTCTCCGCCGCCTGAAGGTCAAAATGGCCCAAAATTGGTGTGAAGTTAGGTCTGAACAAGTGCTTTCCAGCCATACTGGTCCTGTAATTTTAGAGCCCATGGATCGATTTCCGCAAGCTTTTAAAGCAAATGAAAATCTCCATTGACTTAAAGCGGGACCGGAGCAGTTTCGTACCCTTACTTTGATCTGCTGTTTCTCCGCCGCCTGAAGGTCAAAATGGCCCAAAATTGGTGTGAAGTTAGCTCTGAACAAGTGCTTTCCAGCCATACTGGTCCTGTAGTTTTAGACCCCATGGATCGATTACCGCAAGCTTTTAAAGCAAATGAAAATCTCCATTGACTTAAAGCGGGACCGGAGCAGTTTTGTACCCTTACTTTGACCGGCTGTTTCTCCGCCGCCTGAAGGTCAAAATGGCCCAAAATTGGTGTGAAGTTAGGTCTGAACAAGTGCTTTCCAGCCATACTGGTCCTGTAGTTTTAGACCCCATGGATCGATTACCGCAAGCTTTTAAAGCAAATGAAAATCTCCATTGACTTAAAGCGGGACCGGAGCAGTTTTGTACCCTTATTTTGACCGGCTGTTTCTCCGCCGCCTGAAGGTCAAAATGGCCCAAAATTGGTGTGAAGTTAGGTCTGAACAAGTGCTTTCCAGCCATACTGGTCCTGTAGTTTTAGACCCCATGGATCGATTTCCGCAAGCTTTTAAAGCAAATGAAAATCTCCATTGACTTAAAGCGGGACCGGAGCAGTTTCGTACCCTTACTTTGACCGGCTGTTTCTCCGCCGCCTGAAGGTCAAAATGGCCCAAAATTGGTGTGAAGTTAGGTCTGAACAAGTGCTTTCCAGCCATACTGGTCCTGTAATTTTAGACCCCATGGATCGATTTCCGCAAGCTTTTAAAGCAAATGAAAATCTCCATTGACTTAAAGCGGGACCGGAGCAGTTTTGTACCCTTACTTTGACCGGCTGTTTCTCCGCCGCCTGAAGGTCAAAATGGCCCAAAATTGGTGTGAAGTTAGCTCTGAACAAGTGCTTTCCAGCCATACTGGTCCTGTAGTTTTAGACCCCATGGATCGATTACCGCAAGCTTTTAAAGCAAATGAAAATCTCCATTGACTTAAAGCGGGACCGGAGCAGTTTTGTACCCTTACTTTGACCGGCTGTTTCTCCGCCGCCTGAAGGTCAAAATGGCCCAAAATTGGTGTGAAGTTAGGTCTGAACAAGTGCTTTCCAGCCATACTGGTCCTGTAGTTTTAGACCCCATGGATCGATTTCCGCAAGCTTTTAAAGCAAATGAAAATCTCCATTGACTTAAAGCGGGACCGGAGCAGTTTCGTACCCTTACTTTGACCGGCTGTTTCTCCGCCGCCTGAAGGTCAAAATGGCCCAAAATTGGTGTGAAGTTAGGTCTGAACAAGTGCTTTCCAGCCATACTGGTCCTGTAATTTTAGAGCCCATGGATCGATTTCCGCAAGCTTTTAAAGCAAATGAAAATCTCCATTGACTTAAAGCGGGACCGGAGCAGTTTCGTACCCTTACTTTGATCGGCTGTTTCTCCGCCGCCTGAAGGTCAAAATGGCCCAAAATTGGTGTGAAGTTAGCTCTGAACAAGTGCTTTCCAGCCATACTGGTCCTGTAATTTTAGACCCCATGGATCGATTTCCGCAAGCTTTTAAAGCAAATGAAAATCTCCATTGACTTAAAGCGGGACCGGAGCAGTTTTGTACCCTTACTTTGACCGGCTGTTTCTCCGCCGCCTGAAGGTCAAAATGGCCCAAAATTGGTGTGAAGTTAGGTCTGAACAAGTGCTTTCCAGCCATACTGGTCCTGTAATTTTAGAGCCCATGGATCGATTTCCGCAAGCTTTTAAAGCAAATGAAAATCTCCATTGACTTAAAGCGGGACCGGAGCAGTTTCGTACCCTTACTTTGATCGGCTGTTTCTCCGCCGCCTGAAGGTCAAAATGGCCCAAAATTGGTGTGAAGTTAGCTCTGAACAAGTGCTTTCCAGCCATACTGGTCCTGTAGTTTTAGACCCCATGGATCGATTACCGCAAGCTTTTAAAGCAAATGAAAATCTCCATTGACTTAAAGCGGGACCGGAGCAGTTTTGTACCCTTACTTTGAACGGCTGTTTCTCCGCCGCCTGAAGGTCAAAATGGCCCAAAATTGGTGTGAAGTTAGGTCTGAACAAGTGCTTTCCAGCCATACTGGCCCTGTAATTTTAGACCCCATGGATCGATTTCCGCAAGCTTTTAAAGCAAATGAAAATCTCCATTGACTTAAAGCGGGACCGGAGCAGTTTCGTACCCTTACTTTGACCGGCTGTTTCTCCGCCGCCTGAAGGTCAAAATGGCCCAAAATTGGTGTGAAGTTAGGTCTGAACAAGTGCTTTCCAGCCATACTGGTCCTGTAATTTTAGACCCCATGGATCGATTTCCGCAAGCTTTTAAAGCAAATGAAAATCTCCATTGACTTAAAGCGGGACCGGAGCAGTTTTGTACCCTTACTTTGACCGGCTGTTTCTCCGCCGCCTGAAGGTCAAAATGGCCCAAAATTGGTGTGAAGTTAGGTCTGAACAAGTGCTTTCCAGCCATACTGGTCCTGTAATTTTAGAGCCCATGGATCGATTTCCGCAAGCTTTTAAAGCAAATGAAAATCTCCATTGACTTAAAGCGGGACCGGAGCAGTTTCGTACCCTTACTTTGACCGGCTGTTTCTCCGCCGCCTGAAGGTCAAAATGGCCCAAAATTGGTGTGAAGTTAGGTCTGAACAAGTGCTTTCCAGCCATACTGGTCCTGTAATTTTAGACCCCATGGATCGATTTCCGCAAGCTTTTAAAGCAAATGAAAATCTCCATTGACTTAAAGCGGGACCGGAGCAGTTTTGTACCCTTACTTTGACCGGCTGTTTCTCCGCCGCCTGAAGGTCAAAATGGCCCAAAATTGGTGTGAAGTTAGGTCTGAACAAGTGCTTTCCAGCCATACTGGTCCTGTAATTTTAGAGCCCATGGATCGATTTCCGCAAGCTTTTAAAGCAAATGAAAATCTCCATTGACTTAAAGCGGGACCGGAGCAGTTTCGTACCCTTACTTTGATCGGCTGTTTCTCCGCCGCCTGAAGGTCAAAATGGCCCAAAATTGGTGTGAAGTTAGCTCTGAACAAGTGCTTTCCAGCCATACTGGTCCTGTAGTTTTAGACCCCATGGATCGATTACCGCAAGCTTTTAAAGCAAATGAAAATCTCCATTGACTTAAAGCGGGACCGGAGCAGTTTTGTACCCTTACTTTGAACGGCTGTTTCTCCGCCGCCTGAAGGTCAAAATGGCCCAAAATTGGTGTGAAGTTAGGTCTGAACAAGTGCTTTCCAGCCATACTGGCCCTGTAATTTTAGACCCCATGGATCGATTTCCGCAAGCTTTTAAAGCAAATGAAAATCTCCATTGACTTAAAGCGGGACCGGAGCAGTTTCGTACCCTTACTTTGACCGGCTGTTTCTCCGCCGCCTGAAGGTCAAAATGGCCCAAAATTGGTGTGAAGTTAGGTCTGAACAAGTGCTTTCCAGCCATACTGGTCCTGTAATTTTAGACCCCATGGATCGATTTCCGCAAGCTTTTAAAGCAAATGAAAATCTCCATTGACTTAAAGCGGGACCGGAGCAGTTTTGTACCCTTACTTTGACCGGCTGTTTCTCCGCCGCCTGAAGGTCAAAATGGCCCAAAATTGGTGTGAAGTTAGGTCTGAACAAGTGCTTTCCAGCCATACTGGTCCTGTAATTTTAGAGCCCATGGATCGATTTCCGCAAGCTTTTAAAGCAAATGAAAATCTCCATTGACTTAAAGCGGGACCGGAGCAGTTTCGTACCCTTACTTTGACCGGCTGTTTCTCCGCCGCCTGAAGGTCAAAATGGCCCAAAATTGGTGTGAAGTTAGCTCTGAACAAGTGCTTTCCAGCCATACTGGTCCTGTAGTTTTAGACCCCATGGATCGATTACCGCAAGCTTTTAAAGCAAATGAAAATCTCCATTGACTTAAAGCGGGACCGCAGCAGTTTCGTACCCTTACTTTGACCGGCTGTTTCTCCGCCGCCTGAAGGTCAAAATGGCCCAAAATTGGTGTGAAGTTAGCTCTGAACAAGTGCTTTCCAGCCATACTGGTCCTGTAGTTTTAGACCCCATGGATCGATTACCGCAAGCTTTTAAAGCAAATGAAAATCTCCATTGACTTAAAGCGGGACCGGAGCAGTTTTGTACCCTTACTTTGACCGGCTGTTTCTCCGCCGCCTGAAGGTCAAAATGGCCCAAAATTGGTGTGAAGTTAGCTCTGAACAAGTGCTTTCCAGCCATACTGGTCCTGTAGTTTTAGACCCCATGGATCGATTACCGCAAGCTTTTAAAGCAAATGAAAATCTCCATTGACTTAAAGCGGGACCGGAGCAGTTTTGTACCCTTACTTTGACCGGCTGTTTCTCCGCCGCCTGTAGGTCAAAATGGCCCAAAATTGGTGTGAAGTTAGGTCTGAACAAGTGCTTTCCAGCCATACTGGTCCTGTAGTTTTAGACCCCATGGATCGATTACCGCAAGCTTTTAAAGCAAATGAAAATCTCCATTGACTTAAAGCGGGACCGGAGCAGTTTTGTACCCTTACTTTGACCGGCTGTTTCTCCGCCGCCTGAAGGTCAAAATGGCCCAAAATTGGTGTGAAGTTAGGTCTGAACAAGTGCTTTCCAGCCATACTGGTCCTGTAGTTTTAGACCCCATGGATCGATTACCGCAAGCTTTTAAAGCAAATGAAAATCTCCATTGACTTAAAGCGGGACCGGAGCAGTTTTGTACCCTTACTTTGACCGGCTGTTTCTCCGCCGCCTGAAGGTCAAAATGGCCCAAAATTGGTGTGAAGTTAGGTCTGAACAAGTGCTTTCCAGCCATACTGGTCCTGTAGTTTTAGACCCCATGGATCGATTACCGCAAGCTTTTAAAGCAAATGAAAATCTCCATTGACTTAAAGCGGGACCGGAGCAGTTTCGTACCCTTACTTTGACCGGCTGTTTCTCCGCCGCCTGAAGGTCAAAATGGCCCAAAATTGGTGTGAAGTTAGCTCTGAACAAGTGCTTTCCAGCCATACTGGTCCTGTAGTTTTAGACCCCATGGATCGATTTCCGCAAGCTTTTAAAGCAAATGAAAATCTCCATTGACTTAAAGCGGGACCGGAGCAGTTTCGTACCCTTACTTTGACCGGCTGTTTCTCCGCCGCCTGAAGGTCAAAATGGCCCAAAATTGGTGTGAAGTTAGGTCTGAACAAGTGCTTTCCAGCCATACTGGTCCTGTAATTTTAGACCCCATGGATCGATTTCCGCAAGCTTTTAAAGCAAATGAAAATCTCCATTGACTTAAAGCGGGACCGGAGCAGTTTTGTACCCTTACTTTGACCGGCTGTTTCTCCGCCGCCTGAAGGTCAAAATGGCCCAAAATTGGTGTGAAGTTAGGTCTGAACAAGTGCTTTCCAGCCATACTGGTCCTGTAATTTTAGAGCCCATGGATCGATTTCCGCAAGCTTTTAAAGCAAATGAAAATCTCCATTGACTTAAAGCGGGACCGGAGCAGTTTCGTACCCTTACTTTGACCGGCTGTTTCTCCGCCGCCTGAAGGTCAAAATGGCCCAAAATTGGTGTGAAGTTAGCTCTGAACAAGTGCTTTCCAGCCATACTGGTCCTGTAGTTTTAGACCCCATGGATCGATTACCGCAAGCTTTTAAAGCAAATGAAAATCTCCATTGACTTAAAGCGGGACAGGAGCAGTTTTGTACCCTTACTTTGACCGGCTGTTTCTCCGCCGCCTGAAGGTCAAAATGGCCCAAAATTGGTGTGAAGTTAGGTCTGAACAAGTGCTTTCCAGCCATACTGGTCCTGTAGTTTTAGACCCCATGGATCGATTACCGCAAGCTTTTAAAGCAAATGAAAATCTCCATTGACTTAAAGCGGGACCGGAGCAGTTTCGTACCCTTACTTTGACCGGCTGTTTCTCCGCCGCCTGAAGGTCAAAATGGCCCAAAATTGGTGTGAAGTTAGCTCTGAACAAGTGCTTTCCAGCCATACTGGTCCTGTAGTTTTAGACCCCATGGATCGATTTCCGCAAGCTTTTAAAGCAAATGAAAATCTCCATTGACTTAAAGCGGGACCGGAGCAGTTTCGTACCCTTACTTTGACCGGCTGTTTCTCCGCCGCCTGAAGGTCAAAATGGCCCAAAATTGGTGTGAAGTTAGGTCTGAACAAGTGCTTTCCAGCCATACTGGTCCTGTAATTTTAGACCCCATGGATCGATTTCCGCAAGCTTTTAAAGCAAATGAAAATCTCCATTGACTTAAAGCGGGACCGGAGCAGTTTTGTACCCTTACTTTGACCGGCTGTTTCTCCGCCGCCTGAAGGTCAAAATGGCCCAAAATTGGTGTGAAGTTAGGTCTGAACAAGTGCTTTCCAGCCATACTGGTCCTGTAATTTTAGAGCCCATGGATCGATTTCCGCAAGCTTTTAAAGCAAATGAAAATCTCCATTGACTTAAAGCGGGACCGGAGCAGTTTCGTACCCTTACTTTGACCGGCTGTTTCTCCGCCGCCTGAAGGTCAAAATGGCCCAAAATTGGTGTGAAGTTAGCTCTGAACAAGTGCTTTCCAGCCATACTGGTCCTGTAGTTTTAGACCCCATGGATCGATTACCGCAAGCTTTTAAAGCAAATGAAAATCTCCATTGACTTAAAGCGGGACCGGAGCAGTTTTGTACCCTTACTTTGACCGGCTGTTTCTCCGCCGCCTGAAGGTCAAAATGGCCCAAAATTGGTGTGAAGTTAGGTCTGAACAAGTGCTTTCCAGCCATACTGGTCCTGTAGTTTTAGACCCCATGGATCGATTTCCGCAAGCTTTTAAAGCAAATGAAAATCTCCATTGACTTAAAGCGGGACCGGAGCAGTTTTGTACCCTTACTTTGACCGGCTGTTTCTCCGCCGCCTGAAGGTCAAAATGGCCCAAAATTGGTGTGAAGTTAGGTCTGAACAAGTGCTTTCCAGCCATACTGGTCCTGTAGTTTTAGACCCCATGGATCGATTACCGCAAGCTTTTAAAGCAAATGAAAATCTCCATTGACTTAAAGCGGGACCGGAGCAGTTTTGTACCCTTACTTTGACCGGCTGTTTCTCCGCCGCCTGAAGGTCAAAATGGCCCAAAATTGGTGTGAAGTTAGGTCTGAACAAGTGCTTTCCAGCCATACTGGTCCTGTAGTTTTAGACCCCATGGATCGATTTCCGCAAGCTTTTAAAGCAAATGAAAATCTCCATTGACTTAAAGCGGGACCGGAGCAGTTTCGTACCCTTACTTTGACCGGCTGTTTCTCCGCCGCCTGAAGGTCAAAATGGCCCAAAATTGGTGTGAAGTTAGGTCTGAACAAGTGCTTTCCAGCCATACTGGTCCTGTAATTTTAGAGCCCATGGATCGATTTCCGCAAGCTTTTAAAGCAAATGAAAATCTCCATTGACTTAAAGCGGGACCGGAGCAGTTTCGTACCCTTACTTTGATCGGCTGTTTCTCCGCCGCCTGAAGGTCAAAATGGCCCAAAATTGGTGTGAAGTTAGCTCTGAACAAGTGCTTTCCAGCCATACTGGTCCTGTAGTTTTAGACCCCATGGATCGATTACCGCAAGCTTTTAAAGCAAATGAAAATCTCCATTGACTTAAAGCGGGACCGGAGCAGTTTTGTACCCTTACTTTGACCGGCTGTTTCTCCGCCGCCTGAAGGTCAAAATGGCCCAAAATTGGTGTGAAGTTAGGTCTGAACAAGTGCTTTCCAGCCATACTGGTCCTGTAGTTTTAGACCCCATGGATCGATTTCCGCAAGCTTTTAAAGCAAATGAAAATCTCCATTGACTTAAAGCGGGACCGGAGCAGTTTCGTACCCTTACTTTGACCGGCTGTTTCTCCGCCGCCTGAAGGTCAAAATGGCCCAAAATTGGTGTGAAGTTAGGTCTGAACAAGTGCTTTCCAGCCATACTGGTCCTGTAATTTTAGAGCCCATGGATCGATTTCCGCAAGCTTTTAAAGCAAATGAAAATCTCCATTGACTTAAAGCGGGACCGGAGCAGTTTCGTACCCTTACTTTGATCGGCTGTTTCTCCGCCGCCTGAAGGTCAAAATGGCCCAAAATTGGTGTGAAGTTAGCTCTGAACAAGTGCTTTCCAGCCATACTGGTCCTGTAGTTTTAGACCCCATGGATCGATTACCGCAAGCTTTTAAAGCAAATGAAAATCTCCATTGACTTAAAGCGGGACCGGAGCAGTTTTGTACCCTTACTTTGACCGGCTGTTTCTCCGCCGCCTGAAGGTCAAAATGGCCCAAAATTGGTGTGAAGTTAGGTCTGAACAAGTGCTTTCCAGCCATACTGGTGCTGTAGTTTTAGACCCCATGGATCGATTTCCGCAAGCTTTTAAAGCAAATGAAAATCTCCATTGACTTAAAGCGGGACCGGAGCAGTTTCGTACCCTTACTTTGACCGGCTGTTTCTCCGCCGCCTGAAGGTCAAAATGGCCCAAAATTGGTGTGAAGTTAGGTCTGAACAAGTGCTTTCCAGCCATACTGGTCCTGTAATTTTAAACCCCATGGATCGATTTCCGCAAGCTTTTAAAGCAAATGAAAATCTCCATTGACTTAAAGCGGGACCGGAGCAGTTTTGTACCCTTACTTTGACCGGCTGTTTCTCCGCCGCCTGAAGGTCAAAATGGCCCAAAATTGGTGTGAAGTTAGGTCTGAACAAGTGCTTTCCAGCCATACTGGTCCTGTAATTTTAGAGCCCATGGATCGATTTCCGCAAGCTTTTAAAGCAAATGAAAATCTCCATTGACTTAAAGCGGGACCGGAGCAGTTTCGTACCCTTACTTTGATCGGCTGTTTCTCCGCCGCCTGAAGGTCAAAATGGCCCAAAATTGGTGTGAAGTTAGCTCTGAACAAGTGCTTTCCAGCCATACTGGTCCTGTAGTTTTAGACCCCATGGATCGATTACCGCAAGCTTTTAAAGCAAATGAAAATCTCCATTGACTTAAAGCGGGACCGGAGCAGTTTTGTACCCTTACTTTGAACGGCTGTTTCTCCGCCGCCTGAAGGTCAAAATGGCCCAAAATTGGTGTGAAGTTAGGTCTGAACAAGTGCTTTCCAGCCATACTGGTCCTGTAATTTTAGACCCCATGGATCGATTTCCGCAAGCTTTTAAAGCAAATGAAAATCTCCATTGACTTAAAGCGGGACCGGAGCAGTTTCGTACCCTTACTTTGAACGGCTGTTTCTCCGCCGCCTGAAGGTCAAAATGGCCCAAAATTGGTGTGAAGTTAGGTCTGAACAAGTGCTTTCCAGCCATACTGGTCCTGTAATTTTAGACCCCATGGATCGATTTCCGCAAGCTTTTAAAGCAAATGAAAATCTCCATTGACTTAAAGCGGGACCGGAGCAGTTTCGTACCCTTACTTTGACCGGCTGTTTCTCCGCCGCCTGAAGGTCAAAATGGCCCAAAATTGGTGTGAAGTTAGGTCTGAACAAGTGCTTTCCAGCCATACTGGCCCTGTAATTTTAGACCCCATGGATCGATTTCCGCAAGCTTTTAAAGCAAATGAAAATCTCCATTGACTTAAAGCGGGACCGGAGCAGTTTCGTACCCTTACTTTGACCGGCTGTTTCTCCGCCGCCTGAAGGTCAAAATGGCCCAAAATTGGTGTGAAGTTAGGTCTGAACAAGTGCTTTCCAGCCATACTGGTCCTGTAATTTTAGACCCCATGGATCGATTTCCGCAAGCTTTTAAAGCAAATGAAAATCTCCATTGACTTAAAGCGGGACCGGAGCAGTTTTGTACCCTTACTTTGACCGGCTGTTTCTCCGCCGCCTGAAGGTCAAAATGGCCCAAAATTGGTGTGAAGTTAGGTCTGAACAAGTGCTTTCCAGCCATACTGGTCCTGTAATTTTAGAGCCCATGGATCGATTTCCGCAAGCTTTTAAAGCAAATGAAAATCTCCATTGACTTAAAGCGGGACCGGAGCAGTTTCGTACCCTTACTTTGACCGGCTGTTTCTCCGCCGCCTGAAGGTCAAAATGGCCCAAAATTGGTGTGAAGTTAGCTCTGAACAAGTGCTTTCCAGCCATACTGGTCCTGTAGTTTTAGACCCCATGGATCGATTACCGCAAGCTTTTAAAGCAAATGAAAATCTCCATTGACTTAAAGCGGGACCGCAGCAGTTTCGTACCCTTACTTTGACCGGCTGTTTCTCCGCCGCCTGAAGGTCAAAATGGCCCAAAATTGGTGTGAAGTTAGCTCTGAACAAGTGCTTTCCAGCCATACTGGTCCTGTAGTTTTAGACCCCATGGATCGATTACCGCAAGCTTTTAAAGCAAATGAAAATCTCCATTGACTTAAAGCGGGACCGGAGCAGTTTTGTACCCTTACTTTGACCGGCTGTTTCTCCGCCGCCTGAAGGTCAAAATGGCCCAAAATTGGTGTGAAGTTAGCTCTGAACAAGTGCTTTCCAGCCATACTGGTCCTGTAGTTTTAGACCCCATGGATCGATTACCGCAAGCTTTTAAAGCAAATGAAAATCTCCATTGACTTAAAGCGGGACCGGAGCAGTTTTGTACCCTTACTTTGACCGGCTGTTTCTCCGCCGCCTGTAGGTCAAAATGGCCCAAAATTGGTGTGAAGTTAGGTCTGAACAAGTGCTTTCCAGCCATACTGGTCCTGTAGTTTTAGACCCCATGGATCGATTACCGCAAGCTTTTAAAGCAAATGAAAATCTCCATTGACTTAAAGCGGGACCGGAGCAGTTTTGTACCCTTACTTTGACCGGCTGTTTCTCCGCCGCCTGAAGGTCAAAATGGCCCAAAATTGGTGTGAAGTTAGGTCTGAACAAGTGCTTTCCAGCCATACTGGTCCTGTAGTTTTAGACCCCATGGATCGATTACCGCAAGCTTTTAAAGCAAATGAAAATCTCCATTGACTTAAAGCGGGACCGGAGCAGTTTTGTACCCTTACTTTGACCGGCTGTTTCTCCGCCGCCTGAAGGTCAAAATGGCCCAAAATTGGTGTGAAGTTAGGTCTGAACAAGTGCTTTCCAGCCATACTGGTCCTGTAGTTTTAGACCCCATGGATCGATTACCGCAAGCTTTTAAAGCAAATGAAAATCTCCATTGACTTAAAGCGGGACCGGAGCAGTTTCGTACCCTTACTTTGACCGGCTGTTTCTCCGCCGCCTGAAGGTCAAAATGGCCCAAAATTGGTGTGAAGTTAGCTCTGAACAAGTGCTTTCCAGCCATACTGGTCCTGTAGTTTTAGACCCCATGGATCGATTTCCGCAAGCTTTTAAAGCAAATGAAAATCTCCATTGACTTAAAGCGGGACCGGAGCAGTTTCGTACCCTTACTTTGACCGGCTGTTTCTCCGCCGCCTGAAGGTCAAAATGGCCCAAAATTGGTGTGAAGTTAGGTCTGAACAAGTGCTTTCCAGCCATACTGGTCCTGTAATTTTAGACCCCATGGATCGATTTCCGCAAGCTTTTAAAGCAAATGAAAATCTCCATTGACTTAAAGCGGGACCGGAGCAGTTTTGTACCCTTACTTTGACCGGCTGTTTCTCCGCCGCCTGAAGGTCAAAATGGCCCAAAATTGGTGTGAAGTTAGGTCTGAACAAGTGCTTTCCAGCCATACTGGTCCTGTAATTTTAGAGCCCATGGATCGATTTCCGCAAGCTTTTAAAGCAAATGAAAATCTCCATTGACTTAAAGCGGGACCGGAGCAGTTTCGTACCCTTACTTTGACCGGCTGTTTCTCCGCCGCCTGAAGGTCAAAATGGCCCAAAATTGGTGTGAAGTTAGCTCTGAACAAGTGCTTTCCAGCCATACTGGTCCTGTAGTTTTAGACCCCATGGATCGATTACCGCAAGCTTTTAAAGCAAATGAAAATCTCCATTGACTTAAAGCGGGACCGGAGCAGTTTTGTACCCTTACTTTGACCGGCTGTTTCTCCGCCGCCTGAAGGTCAAAATGGCCCAAAATTGGTGTGAAGTTAGGTCTGAACAAGTGCTTTCCAGCCATACTGGTCCTGTAGTTTTAGACCCCATGGATCGATTACCGCAAGCTTTTAAAGCAAATGAAAATCTCCATTGACTTAAAGCGGGACCGGAGCAGTTTCGTACCCTTACTTTGACCGGCTGTTTCTCCGCCGCCTGAAGGTCAAAATGGCCCAAAATTGGTGTGAAGTTAGCTCTGAACAAGTGCTTTCCAGCCATACTGGTCCTGTAGTTTTAGACCCCATGGATCGATTTCCGCAAGCTTTTAAAGCAAATGAAAATCTCCATTGACTTAAAGCGGGACCGGAGCAGTTTCGTACCCTTACTTTGACCGGCTGTTTCTCCGCCGCCTGAAGGTCAAAATGGCCCAAAATTGGTGTGAAGTTAGGTCTGAACAAGTGCTTTCCAGCCATACTGGTCCTGTAGTTTTAGACCCCATGGATCGATTACCGCAAGCTTTTAAAGCAAATGAAAATCTCCATTGACTTAAAGCGGGACCGGAGCAGTTTTGTACCCTTACTTTGACCGGCTGTTTCTCCGCCGCCTGAAGGTCAAAATGGCCCAAAATTGGTGTGAAGTTAGGTCTGAACAAGTGCTTTCCAGCCATACTGGTCCTGTAGTTTTAGACCCCATGGATCGATTACCGCAAGCTTTTAAAGCAAATGAAAATCTCCATTGACTTAAAGCGGGACCGGAGCAGTTTTGTACCCTTACTTTGACCGGCTGTTTCTCCGCCGCCTGAAGGTCAAAATGGCCCAAAATTGGTGTGAAGTTAGGTCTGAACAAGTGCTTTCCAGCCATACTGGTCCTGTAGTTTTAGACCCCATGGATCGATTACCGCAAGCTTTTAAAGCAAATGAAAATCTCCATTGACTTAAAGCGGGACCGGAGCAGTTTCGTACCCTTACTTTGACCGGCTGTTTCTCCGCCGCCTGAAGGTCAAAATGGCCCAAAATTGGTGTGAAGTTAGCTCTGAACAAGTGCTTTCCAGCCATACTGGTCCTGTAGTTTTAGACCCCATGGATCGATTTCCGCAAGCTTTTAAAGCAAATGAAAATCTCCATTGACTTAAAGCGGGACCGGAGCAGTTTCGTACCCTTACTTTGACCGGCTGTTTCTCCGCCGCCTGAAGGTCAAAATGGCCCAAAATTGGTGTGAAGTTAGGTCTGAACAAGTGCTTTCCAGCCATACTGGTCCTGTAATTTTAGACCCCATGGATCGATTTCCGCAAGCTTTTAAAGCAAATGAAAATCTCCATTGACTTAAAGCGGGACCGGAGCAGTTTTGTACCCTTACTTTGACCGGCTGTTTCTCCGCCGCCTGAAGGTCAAAATGGCCCAAAATTGGTGTGAAGTTAGGTCTGAACAAGTGCTTTCCAGCCATACTGGTCCTGTAATTTTAGAGCCCATGGATCGATTTCCGCAAGCTTTTAAAGCAAATGAAAATCTCCATTGACTTAAAGCGGGACCGGAGCAGTTTCGTACCCTTACTTTGACCGGCTGTTTCTCCGCCGCCTGAAGGTCAAAATGGCCCAAAATTGGTGTGAAGTTAGCTCTG